>JAWLRI010000843.1:1897133-2026670 GCA_034781795.1 Crypturellus tataupa | reverse complement strand
GTGCTCGGGGGACGTGCTGTCCTGTGGCACCGGGGCCTTGGCGCCTCCGTGCTCCCACCGGTGCTCAGCATCCTCCGCACAGGGAAGGTCCCGGGCTGAGGAGCCTCCCCCAGCGCTCCACATCACGAGCGCAAGGGAGCAGAGACAGGCGCCTGCCCGCACGTGTGCCCTCCTGCTGCTCGGTCACTGCATCCAGCAGCCTCTTTCTACATGTTGGCCCTACATTGGGCCTCCTCTATACAGAATACTGCTAGGGATCCGGACAAAACCCCCAAACGAGTACATGCAGATTGGGGAGCTTGGCTCCAATGCAAGATTATTCCTCACTGGTCTTTGCTAGATCCCTATGTAGCCCGCTCGAGCTGGCTTAACTACAACAGCACCAAGATTCCATCCCAAAATTTTCTATATTCATTAATTCTGATAAGCATACAAATAGCAAGGGTTTGTTTGGCATGTACTGAAACAGCAAATTTCTGCAATAGTCAGAAAACTTCTCTTGAAATAAATCTGTTTTTTACAATTTCTTTTTCTAAGAATTTTGACCTCAAAGCTTGCAGGAGAGCAAGCAGTCTGTTTGCTTTTTCACATTTTATTGTCTTAGTTTTCTTCAGTTCTGCAGTCACTTCAATAAATATAATGCTACTGGGAAAAAGCCTTTGAATTTCAGCTTGTGTGAGGGACCCAGTGGGGATTTCTATTTATTTATTTAAAGTCTTAAGGAATAAGAAACAAAACAGAAATAAACTGCAATATACTTTGATGCACCATCTTTTTTAAGCACATTAATTGCTGCAGTAAAGAAGTTCTTGGTAGTTTGTCCAAGATGAATGCGTCGTGTGCTGCTGCGCATTGTTTTCTGTGAACAAACAAACCAAGAGGAGAGACAGTTTCAACTCCAGTCTGTTTTACTTAGATGGTAAAAATGGTGCCTCCTTTGGGAGTCATGTTTTGTAAGGAAAAGGAATAGCTGGAGCTCTTCTCTGTTCTTAGAAAGCAAGATGACTCTAAGGCACAGAAGAAAGCAGTGGGTGGCTAGAGATTTGTCCAGCAGTTGAATTGTTGCCATGTCAAGCAGTCTGCCAGGAAAGGTACCTGCCAGCACGAGCTGAAATCCCTTACTTAAGTTTTCACTGATGTGAGACACAGTGGCTGTGTCCAGCAGTGTCTGAGGCCCCTTTGCCTCTGAGCGCCACAGCGCACTGCATCCTGCACGGGGCAGGCACCTGGTTTTGCACTCTGCTGCTTTGGTTTACTCAAAGCGCTGCTATTTCTGTATAAGGTGAGCTCATGCAGATAAGCCCAGTATAAGCTTGGGAAAGTTAACGTCTGTTTTTTTCTGTGAGCTTTTAGTATGTGTATGCGGTTGGAAAGCAAAAGAAGTCGACCTGGTAGGAGTTCAGGGAGGCCAGTGAGTCAGCTGTTTTCTTAAACCATCATGGATGAATTCTGAACTTCTGTTAACCAGATTTTTTTCTACCATGGGTCTCTACAAATAGCAGCATTTTGTGTCCGACTGACGGGTCCTGCTGCTCCCTTAGAGTGTCTGACAGAGCACGGTGGATACTGGCGGGGGGCACTGAAGTTATCAGTGAAATTGGCAGGTCTGCCTGGCTTAAGCCCTACCTTAAGTAAAGGGGCACTATTATCAAGGAATCATATGTTCATATGCAAAGCAGATTAGGAGAAAAGTAACAAGCTACCTGTTATTTTATTCCCCCCATCCTTGGGTTTTTTTTTTTTTTTTTTTTTGAGCACTTCAAATATAGCCTGTTCTCCCTGACCTAACCCGAGGTCAGGATTGATGTGTATTCTCTTGAAAAGATTCACACTAAGTTTCTCTTTAGACTTGCCTATTAAATTTTGTATTGCATCATCAGATTAAACACCATGACGGTTATAATGTAAGGGCCAAATGGAATGATTTTAAATAAGGTTATGTACCTTAAGCCAGCAATCCTCAAACGTGTGTGTGGATCACATCCTTATAGGAAGCACCTTGTGAGCAGTTCATCCGTTGCCTGTGACTGTAGGCACTGCCATTGTACTTCTTTTAATGAAACTTAGTAGATAAAGCAAGGAGAATTGAAAAAAGTGTTGAGCAGCAAGATCTCGAGGAGCAGCTCCCAAGTGGCAAATAGACTGCAATTAGGGAGCCACTGCTCTGAGAAAAGGAAGCTGTTTTTCTTCTTTTTCCCCCACCTTCTTTTTTCTTTCCAAAGCCTTGATTAGAGGGGAGTACCTATATTTAGGTTAAAACTTAATATATGTGCTTAACTTTCAATGTATACCAAATGTAATGGAATTCAAAGCACAGACAGATACGTAAGATTATCAGGAATTTGAGCCTAGATGTGTATTTACTTCTTAGACTTCCTATGGATACATGCATGCCTTCTTGTGTTGGGTAGGAAATAGAACAGCGAGGAGAACTTAAATTTAATGTAAATGCAGTTTGATTTACATGAAGAATTCATTATTTTTACTTTTCAGTATGAACATGAAAGAATGTGATCCAGCTGTTCTGTTGAATTAAGTTTGGGATTAGATATTAGACACATATTGGGTTCATTTTTTATACTCTGAGATTTGTTGCTAGTAAAACACAAACTTGACTTCCATTGCGAACGTGAGTCTAGCAGTGTTCCTGGAGCCACTCGGGCGGATGTCTAACCTTCAACAGGAGAAGCTGCCTGGTACTAAATAAGGGTATTCTGGAATCTTTCCATGAAAAGAATCAAAAAGTTGCACAGAGGAACTGGCTTGTTAAGGAGCATGGTTTGTAATGATCTGGTTTTGCCCAGTACTGATTCTGAAAAGCACCGCCTGTCTTTCAACTACTACGTTGTGGGGGGATGTGTGAAACAAAAAGCCTCATCCCTTGCGAATGAGGGAACACGACAGGTAACGGCTTGCTCAGACCAGCCAGTGGGTCATTGAGCCAGTTTCTTGTCCTGTTTCTTCCTTTGCAGCTCCCAGAAGTTTGCTAGCTAAACACAGCATCCCTGAGGCCTGAACTTGGGAATAGCCGTGTTTGAGCATCTTGGCTCAACTGCCATTGTACCTTTTATAGGATTTCCAATATATCTGAGCAGAGTTGGGTCCTGTGACATACAATAAAAGCTTCTCTTTGCAAGACCTCATGGTGGATGCACAAACTAAATTAATATTAATCTTATTTTGGAGAATCTCATATTGACTGTATGATTTAATGACCAATACTGGAAGTTTTGCAACCTGGAATGCAGTTGGTTCGTTACCTGCACCAACATTAAGTGCTATTTAATACAAAAAAAATGTTAGTTCATCGCATGTGGAACTTTGTGTGGCCTCCTTTTCCTTAGAGAGGTTCTGCACATTTATGTTGTGCATCTTGGAATGGAACATCATTAAAAATGGACTTTGTTATATAGTAATCCTGAGTATGACCCCAAAGTGAGGGTCCGTTGAGTATTAGAACAAAGGCCTGTGGGGTTCTTTAACTTGGACTCTGTGTGGCAAATAGCCCTGTCTTGCCTGGATCTGTTAAATTTCATAGTTACCCCTCTTCTTCTCCATAGCAAATTTCCTAAAATTTCCTTCTTGTTTTAAATCTTTCTACTGCATTATATAAGATAAAAATGAAGTATTTTTTTCTGTGTTCTATGTTGTTCTTTCTTGGCACCATGAGCAGTGATTGAGAAATCCCAGGGATTTGCTCCTTCTCTTCCTGGCCTCCTTTGTACTAGTGCTGTTTTCACAAACTTCTCTTTTCTGCTTTGCATTTTTGTCTCTTTGGTTCTTATTCAAGAGGGTTGTTCATTTAGAAGGAACTTTGGGATTTTGATGTCCATGTTCTGAATCTCTTATTTTAATTGTGCTGTTGGTCCCAATGCTTTGCCAGTGCTGAAAAATGTGCATCTGCAGCTAAAGAAAATTTGGCAGTTTAAGCTTCAGAGAATTGTGAAAGGAATCAGTGTAACTGCCCTCTGTGGAACTTGTTTTGCCACCTTGTATGGTGAGATTCTTTTTCTTTTTATTTTTTATTTGATCTTAGAGTTTGGGCCAGGTGAGCTCTGGTGGTCTTCTCCAACATATATTAGTCTTTACCTGTCATTTTCAATGTTGCAGATGGCAAGTCAGTGCAATGCTAAAAGTTAGTGAGTGCTGGTGGTCTCATGGACTGATTTTATCATTATGGACTGATTCTGTAATTATTTTATAGAGTTGCATGCCAAAAATGGGGAAACAGAAGCAGTATTTGGAAAGGAACATGATTAGCAGCTCCCTCGCACTCTGTAGGCCTCGCCAGCTGTGGTACCCGCTGGGGCTGCCGCTCCAGGGACAGCTTCAGTTTTATACTGCAAAGTGCACGTCACTGCAGAGCCCTTGTATGTTCATCTCCTGCCTTCACTAAGTATCTCCAAGCTACTTAAAAAATTCTCTCAATGCTGAAACGGGGTGAGACATAGCATGGATTAGCATGGAAGCTTCTCCAGAAACTCCAGTCAACTGAGGAGCTTTTTTACTTGTATATGTCTTATAATGTAAATGTTTTCTTTTTTTCCTTTTGCATCTGCACCCAGTACACAAAACTGAATAGGTGAACCGATAGCTTTTTTGACCATCACAGATTCTGTTTTCCTGCTTGTGCAGTATGTGCTGGAAGACATGTAACCATTTTCCCTTTCTCTCCCCTTTCCAGCTCAGAGACACTAGTCAACTGCTGTTTTTATGGACCTCACTACACTGCCACGAAGAGCACCAGCTCATCAGGACTGAAAGAATCTGAGACTGAACTTGTCCTATTTTTCCTCTGAAATCTTCACCAAGTAGTAAACATTTTTTTGAAGGGGACGGCGGGGAATATGTTAAGCACCCCCTCACACCCTGTTAGGGCACCTGTACCTAATGTACATTTTCTTTAAAATTTAAAAAGATGTTAGGAAATATTTTATAAAACTTTTTTGCAATAAATGACGCATGAAATATGAAAGACTATATGACACTTACATGCAAGGAACCACTTGAATTATTAGTATGAAGAATCACTGCAAATAATTTTTTTTTTTTTTTTTTTTGTAATGTGACAGTCACGTTTGTATGTTTTGATAGGTGCCAGTGTGGAGCCAATTGCCTGGGAAGCTGACTGTAATTTTTGAACTTTTATTTTAATTCTTGACTTTAGCATTGCAATTTTCCATTCTATGAGGCTTAGTTAGTATTTAGTGCAGGTGTTAGAAGAGCTGTGACCTGTGATCAAAAGCATGTCCAAAACCAGTTGTATTGTAAAATATGAACAGTCCTGCTATATGAGACCAATATTTCCCACAGAGGTGATGGAAAGGACAGTGACCACAAATTCCATTTACCTCTGTATTATGGGGAAGCTCCTTCTGTGTGAATATGGTTGCATTTTATTTATGCTATTGTAACACTTAGGGAATTGAGGATTGTGGAAAAACATTGAGGGCTACAACACAGAGAGTAGCATTTTGCTTATGATACTATAACAAGATGAGAATCACGAATGGACAGGGATTAAGTGGAATGACATTTCTATTTCCAATCATGGGTTAATTTTTCCTTTTGGCATAACTTTTTTGGATAGGTAACTAGTAGAACAAAGGTTTTATTAGTGTTTCTGATGGTTTATCTGAGTTGCATTGACTTCTTTGGATAGCTGTAAATCAAAATAAGAGAGCCAGTGGGTTTTATCCATGTAATTGCCCTCCCCCAAAAGATATTTCATAATGCTTATTTCAGTGGACCTAGTAAATGCTGGAGACACTGTTAAAATACTGAGTTATTAAATATTAATTTATTTACCACTGATTATTTGACAGTGTGCGCACTTTCCAGCAGTATCACTTCTTACAATAAATTCCCTGATAAGATCATAATCTGGAAAATAATATTTGTTTGAAAGAAATGAAAAAGTGCACATCTAACAAAGTCAGGTTTTTGTTTCTATAGGAGTAGAAAGACTTGTACAAAACTCTTTTTGCCCTTATTAATATCCTGATTCAACTGGAGAAAGCAAAGGGTCTCTGGCCAGATCATGTAAAACAAAGGTACCGTTCTGGAGGTACGTGTGCCAGCACAAAGACAATGTCAAACCCTTTATTTATGGAGCTTGAATTAAGAAACCTCACATTTGAAGTTAGGACAAGTCTGTTGTACGAACCTGTTGCCAGTTTCAAATGGCAGTTTTTAAAATTATGACAGAGGAGAGAAGTGAGAGGCTGGAAGGTGATGGACAGTGATCCGAGTGCAGGGAAGGCTATCAGGGATACCTGCACACTGAGGCAGTTCAGTCTTGGTATTGATTAGATTTCTGTTTTTTTAGAGGTAATTTCTTTATTTATAAAATCAGAAATTGAATACTGCCTATTTCTTAAAAAAAAATAGTTGTTTAATTCTGTACAGTAGGTTAACATTGTACCTTATTTGGTAATAAATTTTTTTTTAATATGAGATTATTTGTTCTACAGTGCTCTTCCTCTTACTGTAGTAAGAAGAGCATCAGCAGTCTGATCCTGTCCATGGCCTGAGATTTGACTAGAATTTAGAGAGAGCGGGACATTTGATTTGAGGAAAAGGGCAGTGGGTTGGTGTAGCAAGCTGGTGTCTAGCCTTTTACCTCTGGGGACCAAACCCCAATTGCAGCGATAATGACTTAGGGTCTTGGCCTAACGAATAGAGCTTTTATCCACGTACACATACATACATACACATACACACACACACACACACACACACACAAGCCACCAAACAACATGGCACAAAACCGTTTCTGCTCAGGAAAAAGGCCCAGACTGTACTAGCAGGGTTATTGCACATTGGGATTGAAAAGTGATTGATGTTGTAAGTAGAAGCCAGTAGTGCCTGCCTGTGTGACATCTGACTCTTAAGCAGTGCTCTTATTCCCTCACTTGCACGAGCACTTGTGCACAGCAGCTAAAATATAAAGTACACTTAAGAGAGATGCAGGTCTCTGCATTGGAAAATATGGGTATATAAGCAAATTGCATAAAAATAGACAAGGTAGCTAACTGTATTTGGATTTGTTTTCTGAGAAAGTATTGCAGCCATTTTGTTTGAAACCAGATTTTCATTTTGAAATGAATTGTCAGGGATATTCTAATGATAGAGAATTACGGTAATGTATTGCTTTTCACTTTTTTTGCTTTAGTTGCTTAATATTTAAGCTTTGCTCCGTGCTACCTTCTTGTCTGTATATTGAATGGTCACTATGCCTCTTTCATTTTGTAGACTTGAATGAGGAAAATATGATTCACCTTTTAAGGTTTGTTGAGAAGTAAATGATAAAGAATGTTGTGTAACATTTATTCAAATAAAGCCTTGATTTTTTTCAGTGCTCTTTTAAAGGGAAATAATGTTGAATAATGATTTTATGTTGTAACTTCCTTGTTTTATTAGTCCTTGACCCACAAGGCTGTGGTTTATGTTTAAAGCTTTTGCTGGTTTTTTTTTTTTTTTTTTTTTTTTTTTTTTGAATTAAACAGAGATTAAACTGAGGCTTCTAATCCACTGTTGGCAGTGTATCTTCTGGACAAATCTCTGTGCAGCCCTGCGTTTCAGCACAGTGGCTGAAACACGCGGAGCCCTCAGCAAACCAGGTATTTTCCACAGGGGATAGGGAAAGGCTTCCCTTGCTCTGGAGTGCCTCTTGAGGGAGGGTTCCCCGTGCTCCGTGGAGGCGGGTGCCCAGCAGCCGCGTCGGCCCTGCCGCGTGGCGCGATGCGGCGCATGGCGCGAGGCCAGGCTGACGGAGACGAGCGGCTGGCGCGGCGAGGGCGCCGGCGGGAGCACAGCCGAAGCGTCCGGCCTCGGGAACCTGCGTCTGCCCCTTGGCTGGTTCCCACCTGCTGCACTAGCCATTCGGACAGGTCTGTCCGTGGCAGGTAAGTGTGAGGAGCTGCCTGTCTATGTGGGTAAGCAATGCCTCGCGCCAAGCGCTGCTGTCTCCACCTGTGCTTCAGGGCATGAGCCCCAGTGCTGTGGATGGGGAGGACGAGTCGGGCAATGTTTCTTCATGGGGAGAATCCATAGCAGTTGTGTTCTCACAGCAAATTGAAAATCCCATTTATATGGATTACTTCCAATTACATTTTTATTACTTTAAAGAAAAGGTATCCTAATTTACTTGAGCCTTAGATTAAACATCAGTTAAGCAGCTTACATAAATTTGACTTTGAGGAAGTTTCAAAGAAATTTTTGTCTTTTTTTTTTTTTTCTCATGGCATCATGATAGCCAGGAAGTAGCAAAAGACACAGAAGTAGCAGCCCTTTTCCAAGTAAGGTTTTGTGTTGCACTGATCTGTTGGCAGTAGCCAAAAGTCTTTCCCCAAAACTGAGTTGCCTTCTGGAGGGAAATGCCAGAGCGCATGTATACAGTCTGCAGCAGCTATGAGCTTGGCGCTTCCAAAAAATGCTTTCAAAATCAGTTTGATGCCTACTATATCTGTGAGCAGGATCTCCAGGTCTGTCTTGTGCTTGGAACAGCGATGCAGCATATTGATTTTTTCTTTTGCTTTAGAGGGTTGTTTCTTACCCTGGCGGGATTACAGGAGCTCCCATTTTCCCGCTCATTATTCGGTGGTTCTTGCAGCCCTTCCTCCTGAATTGGTGGTTCTCATTAGGGTCTGGTGAAGAAGGGGGAAATCCCGCTGAAATGTAATTGCTCACTAATGGCTTTTCCTTTGTGACATTGTGCTGGGCGCCACTGAGTTTGCTGCATGACTATGGCACCCACAAGGCCCCTAACGCCGGGGATTTCAGAGAGCTGCAATTGCTCCATTGATTAATCTTGGCTCGGTAGCGGGTGATGAAAGCCCAGCGCTAATCCAGGCTTGGGCGATGGGGCCGGTCCCGCACAGGGCCGCTCCGCAGTGGGGTTCAGCGCCTCCCCCAAGCACGGGGTGATCCTCAGTGAGGGCAGGGGCGTGCGGAGCGGCTGGCGCGGGAGCTTCGGGGTACCTGGAGCGCGAGGCTCACGCACAGCGGGGGAGATTTCTTTTTCAGGCAAGGGCAACGGGCAGATTCCTTAAGGAATTGAGTAAATTGGGAACTGGTAGGTGAGGCGGTAGATTCAGATGCAGCCACGTGCCCGTTGTTACTGGGCGATGAGACTGCAGTCCTGTGCCTGGGCCCCGTGTGCAACCAAGGAAGCGGCGCAAGGGGCTGCTCTCACGTCACCGGTGTTGCACGGGGCTGCTTCACCCTCCTGCCACATCCTCCAGAGCTGGTGGGAGGACAGGGGCTGCCGCGCTTGCAGGGTGAGATCCCCGTGCGGCTTCTGTGCCAAGGGGCCAGCCAGGACCCAGCCGGTCCCCGAGGCATGAAATGGCTGTGGCCTTGCAGGGGCACCCGGTCTGCCGCAGAGGATCTGCACCGGCTGGAGAAGCAGCTCATCCCTCTGCTCAATCAATGGCAAAGTAAAGCTCAAACTGCCAAATGCTAACGAGCGTGCGAGGAGGCTGTCAGCAGAATGACAAAGTAATAGCATCGGGCCCCAAGCAACCGCAGGCACAGGGACGAGCCAATGCGAATATTGCTTGCGTATCAGCTGCCACTCACTGGTGTCATTTTTCCCTGTTGTTCACTTGTCCTCAAGTCCTTGTAAATGGATTTGTCACTCGCTGTCTCCATGCAGGAGAGGCTGAGCGGAGTCATTGCTTTAGAAAGGCAGCGCTGCTTGTGGTTCGGCTCATACTGGAGGGCGGTAGCAAGAGAAGCACTTTGTTTTCTCACTCATGCAGCGAGGGAGTATTTTTACTTGCAGTCAGTTGCCTGTTTGTATGGTTCTGTTCATGCTTTTCCCTTGCATGTTTCTATGGATTCTGGTTTTATTTACCCACTGCATTTGGAGCACAAACCAGCGGCTGAGGTGGGCAGAGTCCATACCAGGATGTAGTCCTGGGGTCGTTCTGAATTTGGCCAAATCAAGTCAAATACCTGTAACTTTGAAATCCAGAATTTCAGCTAAGAGCTCTCTGCCTAGCAGCTTAGGGGCTTGGATTTCTAAATGGGGTTGTCTTGCTCATTAAATATTAAACTGGGTCTACTTGCTGCTTCATGCAAACATTTAAGTACTCTGAGGCACCAGAGAGGACTGGGACTGTTTCTTCAGTAGTGTAAAGGGACCGTACTAAATATAAGATCCCAGAAATACTGTTCACATAGATATGGATAATCCTTTTGTGAATCACTGGGTTTGCTTTTTTTCCCTTTAAAATGAGCTCTGAGAGCAGGGACCGGCTGAAGCATACATTTTTATTAATACGCAGAAAGAGTATTAGAGTCATTAGTTGCATTTGGCTTAACAACCCCGCTGCTGGCTCCATGTACTGCTGCCTCGGCGGTATATGGTGTGGACCGGGAGAGCACGAGCGCGTTGGGCCCAGAGAGAAGGGCTGCTAGAGGGCTCGGACAGGAACTGCGGTAGCGCTGCCAGCCTCCTTTTCCCCCAGAGTTTCCAAATATCCCAGATCCCTCCTTTTTGGAGGGGTAGAAAAGTGCCTTGGCATGAAATGCTGCACCCAGCCGAGCTGATGGAAGCGAGTCCCTCCTCAGAGGGCCCTGCATGGTACTTGGCACGTGCCAGCACCACCCGGGAATACACCGCGGAGCTGCTCCAGCGGGCACAAGGCTGCCGACTAGCTCGGATAATATTGTTCCTCTCGTCCCCTTTCCTAAGCCCTCCCTTAACTGATGTATCATCAGCCCGTTTTCTGGGAACACTTCCAGCGCTTCTGTGCTCCGGCTGTACCTGCAGGACAGGCTGTATTGGACATTCCAAGGCTGGAGCTGGAAGAGAAGAAACCTGCCCAGCAGCGTGTGGGTGTTTACAGCAGGCTGGTGGGCCTGCCTCGTGTGTGAGGGCTTGGAAGGCTCTCGCTGGAGTTGGCCGCTGCTCAGCGGTTCTGCTCTTGGTCAGCCGCAGTGCGAGAACCAGCGCAGGCCACCCCAGAGCAGCGCTCAGCGCTCGCTGAAGGCAGCTGACAGACCTGGGGCAGGCGGTAATACCAGAACCCTGGCTTTTTAGGCTAAGAACACGGTCTCAGTAGAGGCTATTTCCACTGTTCACTTAAGGAATACCGGCTTTGTAGATCTCCTTCTGCTAAGGAGAAATGGTTGAGTATGGATGCTCCTTGTGCCAGTGCTGAGTCATAGCTGCAATAGGTGAAGTTTCCAACTGGAAGGATTACCACTGAACATGCAGAATCAGAAAAAAAGAAGTGGTTAATACGTTTCAGCTGTTTTAAGATGTTTAATCTATAAATGACTTTGCTCTGTCAGGGTAGGCTGTAATGACTCTGGCTTAATGCCACAGCAGCCGAGAGCCTGATGATTTAGTGTGCCTCAGGAGACTGTTTCTTTGACAAACAGGCTAACCCGAGCCTCTGCTGATAAAAGATACTCCCTAGCAATTACATCTCTTCAAGCAGGAGGCTGCACAACTTTAAGCCGCTGAACAAGAAATTGTCGGGGTTCTTCCAAACAGAGGAAGCAAGGGAATGACCAGTGCGTTAATGCTGCACATTAAATGTGGCCTGCACATCTTGCCTGGTTTTGAAAAGCAATAGGATGCTGGTGTAATTGATCCTTGGCTGCAGCAGCCTGCAACAGAGCTTGGCTATTGCAATAATCCTTTAGGAATAGCACAGCTATTTAAAACATAGGAACGGGTGACTAGCGGTGTCTCCTTTCTGTGCCGTCTGTGCTAGTCAGGAGAAGGTGGATCTCAAGGAAGTTTTGTGTTGAAATGTGTTAATTGGGGAAGGAAGGATTCAGCTTTAAAGCTCGGTGCTTTCTGAAATCCTAAACACTCGAGTGAGAGAAGCTGAGAGATGCTACAGGTTCTACTGAATAGACGTGAGGTGGGGTTGGCAGCGTTGTGGGGTATGTCAGGGGTAGGAGTGTATCAATCAGGGAGAGCCTTGCCTGCTGCTGCGTGGTTTAGGACTGGCGTAGCCCAAGACAAGTCTCAGGACATGGATGGAGAGGCTAGGGGGGAAGGGAGATATTTATTTGTTTTCAGAGATGTTAAATCACCCAAATCCTTGGTGGAGTTGAGGGAACAGCAGGTGCTCAGCTCAAGGCCAGGCCTTAGCTTGCAGGCAGAATCCAAAATGCTGAAAAAATGCTTTTGCTCAAGCAGTCTTTACCAGAAACACTGTGTTCCCATGAATTTGGCAAAGCTCATGAGATTCAGGGTGTCTAGATTTTATATGCTTGCAGGCTGAGCTGATCTTGTAGACCTGATTTTGTTCTCTGCTAGGGGAAATTGATGGACTTGGCTTTTATGTTTACTCCCGGTTGCAGCCACAGGGATTTCTGCCTTTTCCTTGCACGGACCATCAGCTCTGGGGTAACCAAGGCTGGCGGGAGGCAGCTGGGCCCCGCGCACTGCAGCTGAGCCGCCTGCCCCACCGGCACAGCCGTGGAGATCCCAGTCACTATCTGCTCACTCCGCAGAGCTGTGCTCATCCGCTGGCTGGAGGGACCCGCCCTCGAGGAAGCGGGAGAAGGATGAAGAGGAGGAGCAGGAGGCAAGGTAGGGATGGGGCTCTGCTGCGCAAGGTGCTAAGTGGTGACAAACATGTCTCTGTATGAGGGAGGATGAAAAACAAATGTTGCGGGGCAGGTGCAACTCACATAGCTGGGCTGCGCTCCCTCGGCTCCAAGGAGCCCCTGTTGAGCTGTGGTGGGGCACCACGAGGCTGCAGGTCCTGTGACGGGGCAGTACGGGAGGTCGGGTTGCCGCAGCAGCCCGGGGCCTGTGCAGAGCTGCCATGAAAAACAAGCGGGAATGGGCGCAGCTCTGCGGAGGATTTCCCGGGGTTGTTTGGACAGCTGCACGTTGTTGAGGAGCCGCAAAGACAGGACTTTTTCTGGGGATAACTGAAGTGACAGCATTTGCGTTTTCAAGAACCCGGATATCCACCTTCAAGCTCTCCGGAACATTGATCTTGGCCGCTCTGCCCGCACAGAACGTCTTCCTCAGCGCAGCGAGCAGCGCGGGGAGCCCCAAGGGAGCCACCGGGCCGGGCGGCCCTGCGCCGCGCTCACCGCAGCAACGCGGGCGCGCCGAGCTGCCGAGCCGGGAGACTGCACGGGTCCTGCAGGGAAGTTTCTAATACCCCAGTGATTCCTCTGACCCTTGAACAGTGACGGCAGACTCTGGGAATTGCCCTGTTTCATGACAAACTCCCCGCTGCTGGAGTGGTCCCTGTTGCTGTGGCTTCTCCCTGGTAGAGGTTTAAATCTAACCCAAACCCCCACCATGAACTTGCTCTGCCTGTCCAGGATGGTGCTGGCTTCAGCAGTGGTAGAGGAGCAGAGGGTGCAGGCTTCTCCCACGGTGTGAGTGATGAGATTTTGAAAAAACCCTATCTAATCTGAAGTGCAGCATGCTGCAAGTAACCTACACCACATTATCAGACAAGGCAGTCTGTGCTTCCTTTGTGCTTCCTTTTCATACCCTTAACATTTCTGTACAGCAGGAAGGTTTGCATGGCCTCACTACCAAGAAAAATATATGCTTTGGAATAGGATAAAGTAGTAGAATGACCTATGTGATAGGACTAGCACTTATTGGGTATTTCCCCTTCAGAAAGGGGGGAGAAGGTACAAGAACAGTATTTTTACAGTTAAAGAGTTTAGAAGAAAGAAGCTACTAAATCTCTACCAAGGAACATGATAATAAAGGTAAGGAAAAGAGGACAGCAGGAAAGCAATGAGCTACTTTTTATAGGCATTTGTAATAAAATGCTACAAACAAAAATTTTAGCTGGAAAAAAAAAAAGAGGAAAGCCCTAGCTACAGGAAAGAGACTTCTCCTCTCAGGAAGGAGGTACCCCAGAAAGGGCTTATGGAAGGTCTAAAACACAGCACTCCTGTTGCCAGAAGGCTCCACACAGTCTTGGTGTCAGGAACGAGCAACCATGTTGTGACTTCTGCACTGCAGCAGCAGCCACCCAAACCTCAGCCTCGGCTCTCACGTCCGCAAGGTGGAAGGAGGGGAGGTCTAAGCCCTGGACTGCAGCAGTCCTGGAGTCTTCCCAGGCGCAGACCTAAAGCAGCCCTGTCTGTTCAGCTCTCAAGAGAGACCAACAGGCTGGTGCTGTGTAAGCGTCTCCATGGAGATAAAACGCCAGATAGTTTTTTTTTTCTTTAATTTTACAGAGATGAACAAGAAGGAACAAAGGCCGGGAGCTGAAAACAGACATCTCGGCGTGGAAAAAAGGCTTGTGTTTGTTAGAAACAATAAGGGTGAGTAACTGCTGGAACAAATGAACAAGGGAAGTGGTCAGTCTACAGCACTCACATTTAAAAGATTAAGTTTCATAAAACATTTTTTCCTAGTAGAGGTTGTGCACTGAGCATGTGTGATTCAGAGCACCGTAGCAACATGGTGGGTTTGTGGCCAATTACAGCAGGAGGAAGTACCAATTACCTTTCTGTAGGCAGCTGTGACAACTAGTTTAGACTGATTTAAAAAATGCTCTTTAAAAAATGCAAAATAAATGCAATTGTTCAGGCTTTGGACTGCAAAAGGACTTCTTTCAGGCAATTAATTGGAATTTTAAAGTAGAAAAGAACTTGCTATAATGGCAGATAACACATTTCAGAGCTTCCTGCTCTTGCCAGAGTGGCACTTGGAGCAGATATGACCTATAGGTTTGAGTCCTCAGTAATGGTGTGTCCAATTTTCAGGAAAGCTAAGCTGCTGCTTTCACCTGATACAATTAAATTACAAGTGTGAAAAGCAAATCAGCAGCAGTCCTTTAGCTTCATTTGTCTTTCTCTGCTGGATGTCTGATGTCTACCTGTGGTTTTAAAATGAAGAAAAGCTGCACCCTTTCTCAGCAGCATGTTTGCATATCAGTTAGTAATCTCAAAAGTTCCATTGTGCCTTTATTTTCTGGAATAAGTTAACCAGCCTCTACTCAGTAGGGCACAGGCACTCCTGGCCTTTAAAGGTATGAAGCAGGAATGGAGAGAGAGGAAAACTTGCCCCTGAGCTCATTTGTAAGACAAAACAGGAGGCTGCTAAGTCACTGGCTGTAATTTTGCACAGCAGCCCTACTTTGGTAAACACACACACACACACACACACACACACACATCTTCTGAGTAAAGATAGCAATTTATTCGTAATAACCAAGGTATATAGAAAATTAGAAATATCCTCAGTATTTTCAAAGTCATTCCATGGGTATGTCCACTGCTGCTGAGTATTGCAGTGAATTTAACTGCAGCAACAGGGCTCAGACCTAACGTTACCGAAGCAGCCTCGCATTCAGTGCTGCAGGACTCCCGAGCGCTGCCAAACAAGCCCCAAGCCTGGCTGGGCTCCCTCCGCTGCCTGTCAGGCCAGGCGGCGGGTTAGCTGATGCAGAGGCAGTGCTCATCCTGCTCCAGGTGCACTCTGCGCTGCTCCCAGGCAGCAGGGAGCCTGCGGCAGCGGGATCTGCCATCCCGACCCGTCACACCCCGACCTGGGAGCTCCGGGGAGGTCGGAGTCGGACACAGCTCAGCAGCTCCTCGCCTTGGGCTCTGGCCGAGCCTACGAGCTCCAGCACTGCCTCTGCCCAGGGCTCCTTTGGGGCAGCTCAGACACCTCTGCTCCCTCCTAGGTTTCAGGAGGGATTATTCACATTTTCCATAGTCCCAACACTGCCTTACCTACCTAAGAAGCCTTCCCAGCACCTGAAGAGCAGAGTGGCTGCACAGCTGCCAGCTCAGGGCCTTACTACCCTACTCAGCCCCACGGGGCTTCCTGGGTGTGAGCAGGCCCCTCTCCCGCGCTTCCCCTTGCAGCCACAGTGCCCGGGCAGCTCAACCCTCCTCCTTGCTGCTCGGAGCCCAGCACACCCCACTGCTGGCTGCGATACAGCTCTGCTGGGCCCTGGCTGCACCGAGGAGCATGGATCCTCCACGGATCTACCAGCCTGCCCAGTCTTTACTAGTAAAGAAATGTGGCCTCCCAAGGTAGCGGCCTCACTCCAGCAAAACACAACCGTTAAAGTCTCAGCATGTGGAAATCACTGAAGCTGATTTCTGTTATTTAGTTAAATGGCACTTCTAACATGCAGGAGCTGTGAAAGTCTGCACAGGCCTTGCTGTGACTAAGGGCCTCTCCTTTCAACAAGGGCATCGTTGAAACCTACAAACACACTCACTGCAGCCTCGATGCAGCTTGCAAATCAGGCAACAGGAAAGAAGCAGCTAAATGCAGCAGGACAAGAATTAAACAACCAACATTGCCATCCGCCCAGACAGAATGAAAAACAGCAGCACAAAGGACTGTTTGCCCCCCACACCCCTTAGCCTAGGAGATGCCCCTTTCAGGCATGTCAGTGTAAAGAGAGGCTCAGGGCAAGGGCTAAAATTTCAGCCCTTAAGCACATGGGAAAAAAAAAAAAAGTTTCTGAAATAAATTTCTAACAGCTAACAGACAGCTACTGCTAATTATTTAATTAAATCATGATTTGAAATCTGCACAGAGACAACTGAAAAAATCTGCCTCTAACATAAACACTGTAACACTGATAAAAAAAAAATAGGCAGCAGTTACAAAGATAGTGCTTCTCCAAAATCTCAGCGAACTACTTGAACAACACCTGTATCAAAATTTTCAAGGTCTAGAGCACTATGAAGATCTTTTGCAATCAACTTTAATGTCACTTGTTTGCCATTATGAATATCTGCAATATGAATGAATATCAGACCAGCAAATTCCAATAATTTTATCTTACCATTACAAAGTATATGTACTTGGTACATATATTTTTTTTTTTTTTTAAAAACTTTGGGTTAATTTTTTCTGAAGATGACAGACAGAATTTGGTGCAAGGATGGCCCCAATGTTGGTTTACTGATATTGCTACAAAAGACAAAAAAAAAAAAATCAAATGCCTCAAAAGTGTCTTTCAAATTTGAGGGTAGCCATAAGCATTTTTAGCAACAATGCCACTATTAAAAGGTTTTGTATGAGGTAAGAACTTCACAACCCAAATAAGCAGAAATATCCAGCCTTTATTACAAAGAAGAATTACTCCACAGAAGAGGTTGGCTTGCTTGCATGCATGCTGTCAGGGTCGTTCACCTGCTGAGGTGAAGAAGTGCTTCTGCTAGGTTCATTAATTGCCCAAGACACCATTAGGCTTTGCATTTGGCTACAGGTGCGTGGGCATTTTGATTCAACTCAGCTGCTTGCTAGAATTTTGTTGCCAGCATTGAATGAACCAAGGAGAGAACCTGGCTGCCAGGCAAGCCAAACACCACAGGGAGAAAACAATAAATTAGAGAAAAAAAATTAACACACTAGACGCAACATTATCACTAAGAGAAGTCAAAAGACCTGCTTTACACTCACACTTTAAATAATTCCACAAGCAGGGAAATGAATACGCTCAAGTCGATTTTGGCTTGGGTAGAGTGATAAATGTTGGCAGAATCCTCTCATTGGTACATGCAAGCACTGGGTCATGAAGCCTCAAAGCCAGCAGAACTAGAATGAATTACTGTTATCTGTTGTTATTGGGATTTTGAACAAAATTAATGGAGTATGAACCAGTCGATGAATCCTGTTTTATCTGGAAGTTGTCTGTTGATAGGCCAAATGGGCGGAGAACCAAATTCCCAAGATCCTTCAGTTTGCCTACAGTGAAAAAAGAGAAATAGCATGTGAGTAATAAGCAGAGAGGAAAACTCCCACTGAATTATGCCCTATTACACAGACCAACTGCACAAAGTTAAGGTAAGTACTGTGGAAGTGTCTCCCATTTGTTAAATATCCAGGTTCTCAAATGCATTAAAAAAAAAAAAAATCTGATTAGAATAGAGTCATTGCCAACTTTGCAGCTGAAAACAGATCACCTCACCAGTCCTGCAGGGCCCATGAGACAGCCTTGCTGAACACTCAGGGACTGCAGACAGCGGGATTGTGGCTACCTAGATTTCCTCAGTCTTGATTTCCTCAACCACAGGCTCTTGCCATGAGTTTCTAAGTCATAACAAAGCCTTGCTCCCCCTGGATTAACCTCTGAGCTGCTAAAACTCAATTTTCAAATATAAAGTTTTGAGGTCCTGCTGTTTTCAGTGTAGCTATAGCTCTGTGAACATGCAAGTATAACCACTCAGTTTCCTAAAGTTCCAAGAGAAGCTTTAAACTGTTTGCTTGTAATTATTAAAGCCTACTTTAAATACGTGCATATTGATATAAAAAAGAATAAATATTCCATACAAATGCATTTGCACCTGCAGCTACATTTGAAGCATACAGTAGTGCTACAACCATTTTGCTTGCAAAAAACTTAGCACACATTTTAAGACAAGGCATCATGAATTCACCTTCCAAATTACAGCTCTCTAATTACAGTTATCTTCTCGCTATTGAGAGCCCTAAAGAACCGGTATTTAACAAGCACTGTTAAATTTACATAAAGTATCGATAGCTAATAAAATCTAAAGACTTCTATTAATGCATACTCTAAAAGCTTTCCGAAGCATAGGCTACATACTGTCTTCCTAAAAGTACTCTAATGTTACTACATCTGCAAATCAACTAATTTTGTTTTGCAGGGAGTTCTGTGTGTGCAGATAGAGAAAGAAAAGCAACAACAATGAAGGCTGCCATGGAGCAAGAGCAGTTAAGTCATAAAGTGGGCACAGTCACTTAGCTAAGAAATGTGCAAATGTCACACCTCTTCCTACCTCTGTGCTTTCCCTAGACTATCTCAGTTAGGAAACACATTCTATGCTATTTTACGCATCTTCTCCTTTATTTCCAATCTAATTTTTAAAGGCATCCAAGACGAATCTTCCCTTGAAGCTCCCCATTTCTGCCCAGCAGCACAGCCACCACTCCTGTCATTTACTAGGTTTCCTTGCTAGAACACTCAGGATTTAATGAGGGCTTTGGTGCTAAGCCACACTGAAGCAGCAACTTCACAACAATCACATACAAGTTCAGAAACATAAGGAGCAAAGTCCTACACAAGTCCTGTACAAAGACACGAGCAGTATTTACGCTACACAAGCGGAGCACAAAGGGATCAAGTGATTTGCCTGGCATGACACAGCAGGCCTGTGCCCATGCTCAGAACAGAAATTGTATCAAAGTCTTCACTTATCCAATTGATGCAAGAGATAAGGGACAATTAGCAACAGCTTGACTTGAGCACCACCACAATAAACCAAAATATGCCATTGTTTCGATCACCTTTGCAAGATTTAATTGAAGCAGGGACAGCTTTTTTGAATACAGATTCACAGAAAATATGCAAAGATGGCAGGCAAAAAAGATACCAACAGTTATCAATACTAGTGTGCTCCTAAATATGCCAGTGTAATTAAGGGCTTGTGTTGAAGTGCTGGTTCACACCTGGGTATCTTGCAGAGAGCTGTATAATTACTTTAAAGCAAGACTAATCTTTGGGGATCAAAATGGAAATTTCCCAGTTTCATGCAGGAAGCAAGCAAACAAACAAAAAACAACTTTAACCTACAAAGCAATCAAGTGGTGGAACAGCATTTTTCTTCAGTTTTATTTTTCCCCTGTTTGAATTAACAGGTGAGGTGGCCAAGTGATTTGGACAAGGTCGTTGCTGTGCGTGGCTCAGCTAAGATTAGCCACATTGTACCAGGCTATTGGTTTTAAGCTACGCTACATTGAAGACAAATGAACTATTAAACCAAGCTGATAATTTTTACACTGCATCTGAAAAACATTTTGGTGACAGAACTGAGAGGTGCTCTTCACAGCATCTCTGTCACCGAGATGAATACTTGCTATGTGCTTTTAGACAGACGACTGGTCATTTCTGAGCATCCAGTTTTGGGGTGAGATGAGTCTTTGTCTGCCCGCAGCAGAAGCCTGGCATAGTCCAGCATTCCTGGAGCCAGTTGTGAACAGTTTACGAGTTATCCGAGCCTTGCAGCTGGCTCGGGAGCAGGCAGACGAGTTTGCCCAATTCAGGAAACAGTGAGCGGTCTTTTCTAGTCAGAATTACTACGACGGCTCTTTTCCGGTCACACTAGAGTCTATAAACACAGGACAACTGTCCTGGTAGCCTTGCTTGTAGCTAGGCCAGTTCTTTGGGGGAGGTTGAAGACTGTTTATATTTAATACCATATTCTTCATCTCACCCATCTTTGATTGAATAATTAAATGCAGTCATAGGTCACCTTCCTATTCAATCATTTAAATCCACATACAGCGGTATCTTTTGGTACAGCCACACTTATTAAATTGTTAATGAAGCAGAAGAAAGCCTTGCTTTTTCCAGGAACAAAAGCCCAAAGCGATGCTCCTGCTGCTCGGAGCGTGCATAAACCCATCATTGTAGGAAGGCACCATTTCCTCCTCCCCCTCCCCCTTCATTCCTAAATTAAGATTTGTAGCTTAGTCTCCTCCTCTCCCTTCTCCTTCCCCCACAAAAAAAGAAAAGCTCTCTTAAAAGAGAGATTGTGCTTGGGGGGCAGGGGAAGAAAAGAAAAATAAAAGAAAAAGAAAAAAGCTTGTGGAGCTGTGACTCAGCTCGGCAGAGTCCTCAGCAGCCAGACACTCGTTTATTCCGAGCGGTGTGAGAGGCTCCTCCGAGACAGAGCTTTGATAGATCTTGTTGTTCTTAATATTCTAACACACATATGTCTACTTTTAACCTGGGACTCTAACAACTAAGTTTACTCTTCAAAACAATATTCACAGGTTAACTGGAAAACTAATCAGTAAAATTAGTATTAGGTTCAGAAGTCAGTAATTCATTATTCACCTGAACTTTCTGTGGCAAAAAAGAGAGACACACAAGATTTCTCACTATTTTTTTTATAATGACACAGCCAAAACTGAGGGTTTTTTTTTGTAATAGTTGCTAGTGTTCATGCATTGTTTTGAAGTTGAAAAGCTGCATACTGTTTATGCTGGATACAAGGTTATGGCTTAGAAATTTCTTCATAAAGTTTCATCTTTGGAAAACTTACTGTATTTCCGGCAACAGTTCTGAGGGCACTGAGAGTGCCAGGGCAAATCTACCCTTGCCTAAACTGTATGCCAGACCTGAACTAAAAGCAACTGTAACACTTCTTGTTTACACTATTTCAAGTGCCCACAATTCTCCCTAGACTATCGAGGCTTTGCTTCTCAATTTCAAATACAGCGTTGCTTTCAGTACATTAAAAACCAAAGCCAACAAAACCACTTCATTCTCTAAGCCTAGTAAATATATATGCTGATCTCAAGTAGCTAGAAAATAATCAGATTGATTGAAAGGGCTAGGCAGTGGTTTCTGATAGGCTTTCCTGTGATTAACATTAATAACCATGTACATTTTATTATTTTCCAGAATGCACCTAGTTATAGCTTACATTGAAATCCCCATAGTTACTAATTGCATTTGATGAATTCCATGTGCATAAGCTGGGATACATAAATGGCATGTTCCATGCATATTTTTTTAAAAATAACTAATATACTTAGCTTACATGTAGCAATGGAGAAAACTCTACTACATTTAAGCCCCACACTGATAATCCCTTCTAAAGCTAAATTCCAAACTTGCCATCTTCTCACAGGTTTTCTGCAAAGGGGCTACTCCCAGTTATCACAAATGAGAGCTTTTCCTAAACCAGACTAACCTGTTGCACAACACCTTGAAATTTTCAGCTTTAAAGTTAGAAGAAAAATTAAAAAAGAACACTGAAAATGGTTAATATGGGTTCACATCTTGGACAATTACTGAAGCAGGGGATACTCATGTTGTGAAAGCATAAAGGAAAAGAGCCACAAGAATTTAAAACTACTAAGAAAAAGTGCTTTAAATTAAGCTTTCAGTACATTATGAAACTCCAGTAAAATGAGGTTTGCTGCTACTGAACAAGCTTCATTACAAGTGGCAGCAGTCACCTTCAAAGACTGATTGGAAAATAGGAAAATAATTTAAATGCCAACACCACCAGCTTTAGAAACATTAAACCTCTGCAGAAAACACTGAAGAAATGAACCTGGTATGGCAATTAAAACATACTTAAAAAACAAAAAGCCATCAACTTCATTAACCACATGTGCTACCATTTGCATGCAAGAATTCAGTTAGGGTGCCTAGAAGCAAAATCCAGCTCAGAATGTGTACTCTGATTTATTTACACTCAATCACTTAGCTTCCTACAAAGTATGTGGTAACAAGCTATAGCACAGGAAACATGGAGATGGAAGAAGCACTTTTTTTGAATTTTTTTTTTTTTTTTTTAAACTGTGTCTGACACAATACTCTGTGGATAAATGCCATTAACCAAGTCCTTGAAAAGGAAGAGTTGGAGCAGCTTAGAACAAATACAACCACATGAATGTCCCAACCATGAGGCTACTTCGCGTGTCTCCCTCCCAGCTCCCTGATCTCCCCCATAGCCCGCGGGGTGGGGGTCTCTCTCTGACCTCGTGTGGAACAGCAGCATTTTGAAAATGTGGGGAAGTGTTTCCCTCGCAGGCCTCATTAGTCCCATGATGTCACTACTTCCTGTCTTGCAGACAGGATATGGGGAATTTAATCACACTTAAAAAATGAATCTGGTTTCCACCATATCCCAAATTTGATTTCAAATGTTCTGTTAAGACAATGCATTACATCAAAAAATCCTCAATTTCTGTGCTACACTAGTGATTGCAAGTACAGTTATAAACAAAACATCACCTGGGCAAATGACATCACGTAATTTTGACAACAGATATGACAATTTGTGAATCCTGTCATACACAAGAGCCCAGGATACACATGGGGTTAGGTGCAGCACTACCTCACTCGTACACTGCTGTCCTGCCCAGCTGTTTACATCTGTGCGTCTCCTTGAACAACTTAACATCACTGAGAAGGGAGCTGGGAGAAAGGATTTCCTTCTCCCAACCCAGTATGGAAGACACTGAACTTATTTAATCTGATGCTCCAAAGAAACCCTCTGCCCTTTCCCATCCCAAACCTTGGAATCTACTCATCTTAAAACAGTATTTCAGCTATTACTTGTCACACGGAACAGCGGAAACAGCACGAGTGCAGTCAGTTTATTTTTTAGGTAATCAGTTATTTGTCCTTGCTCTTTTATGCGATTTTCTAAAAATAACGAAGTAAAAGAAATAAAAGCTAATTTTAAATAGCACCATTTCCTAAAGTGTTTGAACCTTAGGAAAAAATAGACACAAATGCTTTTAACTATGAAGTTATAGGCAATGTTGGCTGTTTTCAGCAGGTAGTTTTCCTTCTGGAGGTGGTAGCTTCTCCCCTAAACTACTATGAATACTTAATTTAACTATGAAGTTTGGACTTGTGCAATTAAGTGCTTTATTCTTATTAATATGACACATGAAAAGCAATCTTGCTTGGGTAATCAGTTCCAGTTATCCTTTTGAAATATAACATTCCATTTCAAATATAATTCAAGAAATACCATACAAAACAATGATACGGGGGGAAATATATTTAAATTAGTTGTATTAATTAAATTCTGTTTCCTATAAACAGTTTCAGTCAGCAGTATTCTTTAGTATAGAGTTATAAAAGTCAAAAAATATGAACAATGAAAATGAACAATGTAGTTAGGAGACTGGATTCTATTCCCAGCAATGCCTAAGGCCTGTTTGCAACGCGAGGTAGGTTTGTCTCAGCCTCCAGACACGCAGAATTGAGATAACACAAAAAAATGAATAGTTATGAAGGCTAGGAAGTCTATATGTGGAAAATGCTACATTAAGTGCCAAATTTATTTCTTCAGACACAAGATCAAATATAGCTCCACAAGATCAAATATGAATGACATTTCAGTTCAAGATTTGGTCAAAATCCTGCCTTTGCCCTTTTTAGGGGAATATTTCTTTTAAATAAAGGTTTAAAGGTTTACTTGCAGGACAGGAAAGAAATTCAATTTCAAATCACTTTCTCTTTTTCAGGCATCAATTAAGCCATTTTTAGGAAGTCTGAATATTTTTCTATAAACTTAACTATAGTTTTCTCAGTGAAAGTGCATTATCTGATTACAACTTACTAGTAGTAAAATTAAACTATATGCTATAGAACTATGCTATAGAACTAGAAGGCTGTGTTTGTTTAATACAGAACAAGCATTTCCTTTGAGACTTACCTTCTCCAAGTTTTCTATAAGAGATCTGTGTAATCAGACACTTTTATTTTTCTAGCTAACTGTTAAGATTGTGGAAGCAGTTTACATATATAAGCTACTCACCCATCATTTCCTTCTTTAATTTTTCATTCCGCTCTTCAATTTGTTGAGGTAATCGCTGTAGGAAGCAACAGGAAAAACTAGAATCAAAAGGCTGCATTTCAGCACTGCTGTGGGTTACTGAGGGTGACTTGCATACCCAGATCCAGGATGCACTGTTCAAGGCTTAAAAGCAACCCTTATGTCAAACCACTCTTCCATTTGGGAAACCTATATTCACCCGATTACATCAGTTCACGTAAATAGTAAACTGTAATTTGCAAGTGGCAGTTTCACACAGGCGTACATTTTCACTGCTGAAAAGCAAATCTGATCCATTTTCCTGGTATTTTAATTGACAAGTTTATGGAATGCTAAAAAATATACTTTAATTTGGTAAGAGAGACCAGATTTGGAAAGAGAAGTCCAACAGATCTTGAGCTCTGAGTAACAGTTCAGAAAGAGGCATTTTTTAATTCTTCAGAATTTCAGAACTGGTACCAGTGTTAAGATGTGTTGTATCACCCCAAACAAAAAGCCTGAAAATGCTTCTAAGGAGCATTAAGTACCTGCATGGTCTGTGCATTTCTAATAATTACAGATTCCTACTGAAATTTAAAACAACTGTGACATCTTTACACAGTAACAGTGTTTGGCTAAATGAATGCTTTTGATTAGAATTTGACATTCACTACAACTAGAGATACCACTGTATTATTTAAACTTTGTGATAGTTTATTGTATATCATTTAAATACAGTACTGAAACAAAACATAGCATGTTTTGCTATGGATATCATCCCTTCTCAGAGGCCTTTTTCATAGGCCTTTCAGCAGCAAGTATTCCAAGCTTTTATGCTGTGCTTATCACCATATAATCCTGCCATTTGAGGATGCAATTACAGTCGTAACTATGCTCTCTTCTTCTGGAGGTCAGAGCAAATGAGACAGATCTGCTCTAATGGTGCTATCAGTAAATTAATTACAGCTGCTGACTGCAGTAACAGGTGTGGGATTCACTCTGCACACACTTCCTTTGTGATAATTGCCTTCTGAACACAGTTAAAGAACTCAATTTCCTGATCTTGTTCCTTCCTGTAATTTATAGCTCCAGTCATCATGCATGGGTTTGTCATTCTGATCATATTGCTACAGTGAAATAAGATGTTCACCTCAAGAAAAAGCCCCTTGACAAGGCAGCCTGATTATTCTTTCTTACCAAGCAGTACACACTGGTGAAGACAGGCAAATACAGCCCATTTTCTGCAGTAAATGGGCAAGAGAAATTGTATACCCCAGAAGGCCAGACAAATGAATCCTGAGGAATATAATGCAGAGACACATGGCTGGCTAACCTGAAACCAGCCCAGGCCTGTGTCACCACCAGTGAGCAGATGTAATTAGCCCAGCCAGAGGGGCCGATTAGGCTGGGTGAGATGGGAGCCTGGCCCGGCCACACGCCAGCGCGCGGCTCTCCCCACGCTCCAGCCTCAGCCCAGGCTGCACGGGGAGGCGCGCTCAGTCTTGGAGCAGTTTGGCATCTCTCTTTAGCAAGGAATGAAAACGCTAGGTCTGAAATGCACAGTCCACATTTCATCCACCCGAGTATTAATATTCCGAAGACTCACTATGCCAAACCTCCTTGCAAGGTTAGTTGTCTAAAGAAAGGAGTTCACAAGCACAGCTGCTTGTGGCCTGTTTATGAGACTCCTTTCAAAGCGCAGCTTCTCTG
The DNA here is from genome assembly GCA_034781795.1 of Crypturellus tataupa. NCBI lineage: Eukaryota > Metazoa > Chordata > Aves > Tinamiformes > Tinamidae > Crypturellus > Crypturellus tataupa. The sequence goes on along the minus strand of JAWLRI010000843.1, from coordinate 2,000,720 downwards.
GGCAATTAACACTGTGTGCCTGGCTTGCCAGTCCCTCCAAAGCTGGGTGGAAGCTACAGTTCACACAACACTGCTACATACCCGCTAAAAACAAAACCTCAAGATTGATACCACATAATTAAACACTTTCTGGGAAAGCATCAATAGGGATTATTTGGCAACAAAACACTAATTTCAAACAGTTTAATCTGACATTGAAGATGTCAAAAGTAATTAAAGTGTGCCCCTCACGGGGCTCCAGAGCCACACACTAGTGTGGAAGTCCTGACACCAGCAGCACTGAAATTATGGAGCAGGTATACTAGAACCAAAGCAAGAAATATTGTGCAGCGAAGACTTTTAATAAAAGTCATTTAATACAATTATTATATGTAGTAAAACAGCATGGCAAGTATTTTCTCTATGTAGGAAGAAAAAGACTGGGTCTAACAGATGATGGTTATCATTTGCAAGCAGCTTTGATGCATCCTTATTAGTGGTGGGGGTCAAAGTGCTGCACTATTTCTGCAGAGACTGGACTTCAGATTAAAGCACAGCAGAGCCGCAGTTCCCTGCGTATTACAATTATATTAATTACATACATGGAATTAACACTACAGTGGATTGGAAAATTTCATTACGTTTAGAAGCATGTAGAACTAGCTGTCTGTCAGTGTTTTAGTACCAAATCTTCAGGAAGAGCTTTAAGCTCCAGTTCCAAAAGACTGCCTCTCCCCTGCAACTTGACACAGAACAGGAGCAACTCGGAGCAGAATACCCTAAATCCTTTTGAGGTGTAAATTGAGGGCGTTTGGTACAATGTGTTCTGCACCACATGTCAACCTAACATCTCTGCCTAATAAAATGAGGCCAAGGAGCAGAAGGTAGATGTAACAGTCAACCTCTGTTCTTTCTAGCTACAAAAAAAAAAAAAAAAAAAAAAAAAAAAAAAAAAAAAGAAAAAAAGAAAAAAAAAAGAACAAATTACTGATCATTCTAAAACATTCTTGAAAGGCAGCCAGGAAGAACATTCTCTTCTAGCACAAATCTCCCCTGGTTCCTGAGCAGGGCTGATTTGTGAAATTCTTAAAGAAATGAGGCAGACGCACTGAAGGAAGATCATGGTGTTGCAAGAGGTATGTAGGACCCGTATCTATAGCTATAGATATTTCCAGCCAGCCAAAACATATTTTAAACCCCTTACATTTCACTCCAGCAATGGACACTGCTCTTGATCTGTGGAATTAATGGTTGGTGGTTCATAACTTCTTCACAACTGTTTTTTGTATGAAGAGCTGCTAAAACATGCTATAAACATGCATCCCTTTTTACACTAGTATTATTTTACCAAGTCACTGACTGCATTATGCTAGAACCAGAAAGAAGTCTGAGGTAACGTTAAGAGACTACAGAACACTCTGGAAGCTGGAAAAAAACCCTAGGACTTCCTTTACAAACGTTAGCTGACTCCCAAGTTGAATCGCTGGATCAGTTAAGCGAGAGGCTCAGCTACAGGACTGAACGAGGCCAACGCACAGGCACTTTTTCAGACTAAGACAGACCCATCGCACTCATCACCCGTGCGATAACGATGTTTGACAAGCCTGTCATTTACTAGGCCATCGCCAAGAGCTGGGTGCTCAGTGCCTCCCTGCCCACATCCACACACACAAATCAAGGGCTGTTTCACAGTGCAGCAAACTGACCTTGTCATGGGCTGCTGGCCCCAGTCCCCACACTGCCTTGACCACACATCCTCCTGGCCCTTGCACTGGCCTTGCCTTGATGCCAGGAAGCCAAAGCCGTGGGAAGCGATTCCCTTTGGGGCTTTCTGGTTGCTGGCTTCTTCCTTTAGGCAGAGCTAGTCTGTCAAAACTATAGAGAGGAGCAGGTGTCCCCATAGGGTGGCCCAAGGGCCAGCACTAGGACACAAGCGCCGGCGGTGGCAGGCAGATCGCGTAGCTGCTTTGTGAAGCCTCTTCTGTAGCATGAGCAGCGCAAACAGGAGCAAAATATTTGTCCGCCATCAGTGTAACTGGTCCAGGTCCAAAGAAAATAACTTCAGGAAAGGCTCCTTGTCTAATATGCTAAAACCAGCTTCTAGTCTGACACCTACAACACTCCATTATTGGGGTAGGAGTCCCTACTAATAGCATACTTTCTACAAGGGAGAACTAAAACTAAGCTAAGGCTTGCAAACAGATCTTGGCATGAATGCATAAAAGTGCATTTTAGAAGAGATTCTGGGGACAAAATTTCTTTCTTTCTTTCCTTCTTTCCTTCTTTTCCATGGTGCAGAATCTGTTGCAGCTTCACTGATAGGAAGGTAAATCTGAAGTAATTGGGCCCTCTAGGGGGGGGGAAAAAAAAAAAAAAAAAAAAAAAAAAAAGAAAAAACACCACCACTAAACACCATATGGACCCAGGTGCTCAGCATTGTTTTAAAATTATATCCATTTACCTTAAACAAGAAAGGAACGGTCTTACTTCCACTTCCCCCTGCAGAAGATGAGCAGCTCTTCGCAGACTCTTGTTAAGCCTTTCACCCACCAAAAGCTGATGCTTCCACCTCTGCAAGTGACTACCGCTGTATTCTTGGTAACAGCTACCTTTCATTAACATAAGTTTCTTCAAAACCACAGCTGTCAGGCCTTATCTCTACCCTATTTATCCTTCAACATGCCTTTATAACCTGTTTCCAAAAATAAAAATGGCAAGCAGCCTTTAAGAGGAGCTTTCCGTACAAAACCATTCTCCCTGCCCACCACCCCTTGCCCTGTAAAAAGAACTAATGAACTTGTCAAAAATACCATTATTTTTCACATTAAATACTAACCTCCTAAATGCCTCTAGAAAAAGACCTCATTTCCTGCTAGTATTTTACACAAAGAGTTCCTTAAAACCTCAAATCAACAGGCACTGGGAGTGACTTTAAATCCCCACTGAGTAGGGATTATTTACATGCTAGACTGGGGTTTCAGGACCCCTTTATCTTTGCTCATCCAAGTCACCCGGTCCAAAAACCCCTAGGACACTCTGAAAACATTTTCTTACACCTGTGGAGATAGGAAAAAGATACCTAAAGAAACCTTTAATCCTGAAGCATTTGTAATGTTGATCGAAAGTGGACTTTGGAGCACAGTATTAAGCTGCAGAACTAATTTTGTTTGGTAACAAAGAAAGCTGATTCAGGTCACACTGCTGTTTGCACCACAAGGTGCTATTTTATTCACGTGAGAGACTAAGTTCTTAAAGATGTAAGTGAGTGTTAGTAAGGCAGTTCAAAGCTGCCAATGCACACTGAAGGCATAGCAAAATGTCAAGAGAAAACAGGCAAATGGAGAAAACAAACAAACAAAAAAAATCAGGCTTTTGAAGCAGACTTTCCGATAATTCAAACGTAGCTCTAGCTCCTAGCTTTGATAGAAACCTGTCTCTGCCATTCCCCCAGTGTTGTAAAATTAACTCAACAGAAAAGTAATTATTTTAAAATCACGCCATAAAGCCATTGGACTCCACATTTGCCAATGAGGATACTGAAGGACAGACTAACCAATTACATAGCTAGCAAAAACTGTGTTATGAAATACCCATATTCTGATGTCCAAACTGCAGATCCTCTTTGAAGTGATGGAGATGGTAAAATGCAGCCTGTGGTTTAAGATCAGGCAAGGGCTGAAAACAGCCAATGTTTCAGTTTCTGGCCTATGTTATATTTCCAGCACAGGCACTGATGCAAATACCAGGAGAATCAAAGTCTAAGATTTATTAGAGGTTTATCAGCATGTTGTTTAACAGACCATGTTTGAAAGGAATTCAATTATTTAAAGACATTACTGCACTGAAAAGGTTCCATATATTCTCAGGGAGAATCAAATTAGCACTGTAGCTGAATGGTTGGAAAGGGCTTTATAACAAGTAAAGTTGTATTTTTATGTTAACGGCTCAGAATAGCCTTTTTACTTTCATACACGCTTTATGAAGGTTAAAAAAAAGAACCAAGTGTTACAGACCTCAAAATGATCGTGGAAGTTGCAGCAGTTCATATTATCTTCCTTATATAAAACCAACAGAGAAAATCCATACACTTTTTGACTTTGGCTAAGGTTATCCCACTTACCATGAAGCAGCATGAACAGGATAAATGGCACTCAAACCTTAGATAAGGAAAGAAAAGGGCCTTGTCATACAGTTACCCAAGGTGTGCTGAAATGGCTTACCATGCAAGCTTCTCTAGCTTGATGAATTGATGGATCTTTTTCTAAGATTGTTTTATAATCTTCCAGAGCTTCATCTAGTTTTTCTGTTTTTTCATATAGTTCTGCTCTCCGCAGCAAAGCTCTAATATAGTTAGGGTCTAATTCCACTGCTGCAAAACAAGCAAAGCACAATATTTTATTTGAAACATTTCTACATCCCACTACACAACAGTACATATTAAATTCTTTATGTTGGCAATTATCATCTCTATAACAGAGCTTAGAATCAAGCAAAATAGCAGTTTAAAAGATAAGGTATAACTCAAAGGCATATCTTGGCCCTGCATATTTAAGTCTAATGCAAATGATCCAGTTTGATTTAATACCTATAATTTAATATCTATATATGTATAGATAATTTACAATGTGCAAAAGTGTTTAATTTTGCAATAAAATATATGCAGATGTAGAAGCAGAAATTTGCAGGACAAGATATATTTTGCTACTTTTTGTATACATAGTAAGGATACATTACTAACTATGGAGATTTATATATAAACTTAAAGGAACACATAGCAGGGAAAGTAAGCATTTCTCTGCTCATCTTAGAGCAAACTGAGGCAAACTCCAGGAAATCTACTGGTGTTCTTCTGAATTTACTGTAATATCAAACAGTCAAAATCAGGCTGGGAATCCATAAATGGTTGCATTAGCTCTGTGAGTTCGCAGAGTCTCACACTGATTGAATTTAAGCTTATCCTCTCCTTATTCCCTTGGCAGGCAAGACCATGTTTACTGGTGCAGGACTGAATGCTAAATTTAACAGGAACTTGCTAACGGTAATTTCTCAAGAATTTCTTCATTCAGTTTTCATCACAGAGATGGTATGAAAGTCTGCCCATTTTATAACTGCTAAACCATTAAAATTGTTCTCAGGACAATTAAATTCCGGATTCTCCAGCTAGCATTCTAGCTTATTTCTTTGGGAAGAACAAAGACAATGCTACAGTCAGCAAACTGCAGGTTAGTGTGAATTGCTCTGCTATGCTCTTAAGTGTTGCATTGCAGCTCGTAAGCCAAGTCCCTGGGGAGTGTCAAGTGATGGTCGGCTTAAGGCTCAGCGCTGGAAAGCAGACTGATTTCCTTTCAGCTGCTATAAAATTAACAAAAGGGGTTTTTTTTCCTCCCAAAATGCACTACCACCAAAGCAAGGCATAACCTCAAATGACAGAGGTCAGTTAAAATTTGCTACCTTTGAGAATACTTTTAGCATATACAAACTCATATTTACTGTACAAGCAGTACTGGCATTCCGCCATTGGATTCGTTTTCTGATTGGTAAATTAGACTTTTTCCCAGCTGCCGTGGGGAGTTTAACAACTATTCGAAGGATGGGTGAGTGGGTGGAAGCAATAAAGCACTGCACGGTTGAAATGATTTCACTAGGCATCGCAAAGATGAAACAAAGCAGGACAAGAACTGGAAAGCGTTAAGTTCTTGTGCCAAAGCCAAAGCCTTGCATAAAAGGGACTTGATAATGCCTTTAATTCCATGAATTAACACAATTCTTTGCAAACTGGATTTAAACCCAAGACTGGGCAGGGCGAAATGGCAGGTAGAAGAGAGTTTAAAATAACAGGTGTAAGGAAACATGCTCCATTAAAACAAAAAAAGCACTTAAAAAAAAAAAAAAAAAAAAAAAAAAGCAGGATTTTTCTTGGTACAAGAAAACAGAAAATAAATTATTTCAGACAGTAAAAGCTTGAAAGACATTTTTCCAAAGAAGTCCTGTGCACAGGTCTCTCTCACTACAACTTTTCTACAAACTGCAAAAAGGCACTAATTGTTATTTCTGTGTGGAAGATCTGGCACAAGAGCAGCACACAGAAAAAAGTCCTACCTTTGCTGCAGTCACTTAGGGCAGCTTCCGTCTTGTCCTGGAACACAAAAAAATCGTTAGGTTTAAGTTATATTTCTTGAGAAACAAATCACCTGCTACTGCAAACAAAACGGTTCATCAGCCATTCCAAGAAACTTGGGTGTTCACCTAATCAAGGCTTTTCACAGCACTGCCTGCAATGCAGAGCTCTCCAGCAGCGCTTCGCGTTCTCCCTGCGCACCCAGCGGCCCTCATGAGGCTCAGCCTCACCTGCAGGGCTGGGCCTAGCAGAGCTACAGCCTTTCTGCCTTTGTCAATTAAGGGGCTGGAATAGTTGGTCCCAAAGACTCCTGGGTGAATTCTTGTCTGTATGAGATAAGACATTTTGAAAGCAGATACTGCCTTTAGCACCAATGCTACTTTCTCTGCAAGGGCCAATGCAAAGGACTTCCTTAAGTGGCAGGTAAAAGATTTTTGAGCACCCAGGCAATGAAGATGAAATTCAAGTAATCTGCTTATAATGGGAGGGAGGAGGAAAAAAAAAAAAAAAAAAAAAAAAAAAACCCGGGTGGGGGGGGCAGAAGAGCCAAGATACATACTGCAACAGAGGAATTCTGAATAGCTGCTACACTTGAAAGTTTCAGTTTCATATTTCTCCTTGGTAAAACTAAGTGTACCAGCATTTCTGCTGGGAACATGAGAGATCAAGCAAACAGCACAAACTACAAACAGCTTAATTCATTAGCCATCATTTACACTCCACTAGATTTGATTTTATGATTGCATTTGTCATATAATCAATCTATGGTGTCTAATAAAATAAAAGAACATTCACCTGTTTCATTTTTGCTGCAGCTCGGTTTGAAAACAAAACAGCCCTGTCTTTTTGGAAGCAGGCCGGACAAATCTGCAGAGCCCTCGTGTAAGAGTCTTCTGCCTCTCCATAGTCTGTGGATGCAATAAGAAAAAATAAAACAGACCATTTATTTCAACTGGCAGTAGAATCAATGAATCACATGGCTGAGACTTCTTTGGAAACATTTCTCCATATAAGATGAAATATTAAACCAGGTAAGACTCACTAGCTGCTCTCAGAAGTGCACTGCTGATCAGTACATATACCAGTAAGAATTGTTTTAAAATCAACACCCTTGTAATAGCAGAAATACAGTCTTGAGCTTAGTGTATCAAGGGCAGCATGCTTTGCATAAGATTCTATTCATTCTATTCATCAGAGGATTTTTTTTTCAAAAGAATCATATTTAGGTCTGAAAGAAATCATGTACAGTAACATGTTATTGCACTATTATGATACCTGCTCACACCTGCTAGGGAGATATTTTACTTGTCACAGTATCTTCAGTGACTTAATGGTCAATCACTCAAAGCCTCTGTCACACTAAGGTCACCAGTCATTATCAGGCCTAGCCTAAAACAAGGCCTGCTGATAAAGCACAAGGGATTATCACGTTACTTGTTTTCTAATGAAGGTAGAGCCAAAGAATGAAAAGGCCCTATACAGACTTTGAGCAAACTCTGCCAGCTGACAAGTGCATTCTCCTCAAAACACAGTAATTCTTCCTGTACACATCAGCTAATGACCATCAGGTGCTTCAAAGAGTCTGATTAGGAAGCACTTCAGCAGGCACCAGCAGTCAGGCACACCAAAGAGATCTGCCAAAACATCGGGCAGGCAGAGGATGAGATTCCACAAAATGGCTAGGCCACTACTGCAACTTTGCTGCCCTCATAAGCTCCCAGCAGGTCCTTTCTGCCTCCTTGACACTTGCCTGAATTGATAAGTTGCTTAAAAACACCCCAAAGCTGGGTGGATCACTTTCTGTTATACAACTGATAGAGCGGGCTAACAGGAGGCAGCAGAACTCCACGATCAAAAGGAAGGACTGCCCGTCTCATCTAAACCACACTGAGGTTCTTCACTGAATGAACCAATGTAACTGGCTGACGATGGAGAAAATATTCCTTTTGTGTGTCACAGCATTTCTGCCAGATTTGTCAGCTGACTTCATTTACTTCATTACTGTATATAACATAGTGAAGGCAGGAGTATGTGGGAAGTACACAGAGAAATAAAATTATATATCTGTACTAATAACTAAAACAAAATATGTAAGGAAAGGAAGGAATAGGTGTTATTAATTTTGCGTCAGAATAAAAAATAGGCAGCACAACAGGCATTTGAGGTTACAACAGGATTAAGATGCTTCTAATATAACATTAGAAGTTCGTTTAGAAAGCAAGTTACAATTTAGTTATTCACACATTTTTATTTCCATTGAGTCATTAATATACTTCCTGTAATACCGCCTGCCCTTTCAGGGCTATACAAATGATATTTTGGTATCTGCAACTAAGTGTAGAAACATTTAGTGACTTTTGAGCAATTACTATACAGTATCTCGCAGACTTAAATATCACATTTTTCAGCGACCTGAACAGAGTATTATTTAAGATAATGGTAGTAAGCTCTGAAGAGACAGCAGGCTTTTAACATAAAATTGAGACCACATAAAATGCAATGATTATAAAATAACTTACAGTTCATGGATTAAAACTTCACAAAACAAGTACTCTTCCTTCTCAGGGCCAAAGGAGATGGAAAAACAAAAGTTGAAAAAAGGCTTCCAGCAGGAAGGCCAGTTCTCCAGATCAAGGTATACTTCTGGGAAGTGGAAGTTGGCTGTTTTCAGGCCTACTGCCTGAGTGGAGCATGAATCCAAGTTTCTAATCATGTGCATTGACGAACTCAGAGCCTAGGAAATGCCTGTTTGGATTAGTAGAAGAAATCCTAGCACTCAGTAGGCAGTCAATTCTGTATTATGCTTTTGGATTTAAACATTTAGCTTTCATGAGAATCCTGCTTTTGCAGCCCAAGTCTTTGCTTATCTAAACTTAACTCTTTAGGCAGGCTGCTATGTCCTTTTGTTCCCAAGAGCTAGATGGAAATATAGATAATAAAGATCTTCATATGGATGACTAAGTATTAATTCAAAGTTTACCTGACTTATGTGTGTGAAATCAGAGGATTATCAACCCACCTCCTTTCTTGAACTGCTCATTTCCTTTCTCCTTCAGGGTTGTGCTCTCCTTTTTTCTTGTCTGCAAAAGGAAAGACAATGTCTCGAAGTATTTAACCGAAATGAACAAGTAGGTCAGTTGCAGTTCTGAATAAACTATGAATGGAAGTCAGAATAAACTATAACCAAAAAAAAAATCAACTAGTAGCACAATCACTCGCTTGCGGTCACTCTGACATGATATTCCTTGCAGATTCATAAAGCACTAGATAATACTAGCAAGACACTTGAAGATCCAGTTCATGGACAACAGCAGGCTCAAAGAACATTCATAGTGAATTACATGGCTTAAACTTTGCTATTTTTAAAATTTGCAGGTGCAATTTATTTCCTTCCTAACTATATTTAAATCAACCAGCACACATCAACTACACAGTATGTATTTTAGATGTTTACATCAATGTTGTGTCAGAAGTCCACCTCAGAAGTTTATAGTTGCCTTCACAGATAGAGAGAAGAATGATGTGCTTACTGCATATACAGGTAATACCACCTGAAAGGATGACTGATATATAGAATACTTCTTCCTACCCTCAACACACCCATGGTTGTCCGGCTTTGAGACACTGGAAGTTGAAAGCCTAAACCTGTATTTCTCTTCGTTAGCAGCCTCATTTTTCTCCTTGCTCTAACACTTAGTATTGCTAATTGGCAACTACAGCATCAAACCCAGGGGCAGGAAGATTGTGCTATAAGTGAAAATTGCACACACCGAGCAAGAGTGTCTTTTTGAGCATGAACAACACGCTACTCTTAGCACAAGCGAAGCTGACATGAATGATCTCAGCCTTTGACACTGAAAATACAGGATGTCATCAAGCCATCTCTTAATCTACAAAGCAAGTCTTTCACAGGCACACATACCTCAAACAAAACCAAAGCCCTATAGGTAAGACAGCATCAGCAAGAAGGAACAGCCATGCTCCTGAATCATTTCTATTGCAGAAAATGACCACTTAACCACTCATTCTGTCCCCAACACAGCGTGCACAAAGGACTTAAAATCAAGGTGTCCATACAGTGCAGATCATTGAGCAATTAAAAAGCCTACAGTATGAAAAGGAGCAGTTTCATTTCCTGCAGATTGTGTAAATCAAGGATTAATGCAATTATCAATATCGCACAGAACATCTCCTAGGAAACAGCTAAATATAGTTCTCTTTGTAGAGCACTGCACCATCTCACAGCTATGCCAAGTAGCTGACAAACAATACAAAAATCAGACGCTCTCTCCACTTGCTCTTATTGCTTTTGGAAAGTAATTCCAAGCACCATCTTAGTAATAAGAAATCACAGTTTGCTGAAAACTAAGGTCAGGGAATGGTATTCAGTTGTCACAAAACCCCCAGGGAAAAATCTCATGTGACCCTTTCGCAATATGCTTTTTAAAAAACAACAAACATTCTGGACAAAACACGCACCAGCATTTAGCAACTGCCTTCCTCCAGGGCGGCCTGGCAAACTATCACAAGGTCGTCAACAATGCCATTTCCTCCAGTGTCCATCAGCCTGGTAGTGCTGTAACTATGAGCACACAAAATAGTTTGAACACTTAAGAGACAAATCATATTAGAAACACAAATTCTTTACATACGTGTGTCACTTAGCTACTCAGTACAATATATACTCAGTACATGACTACCTTTGAAAGCTACACCCAAACTTTGGAACTGGGTCACTGCCTTAAATACTCCAGGAGGGAAAAAAGAAAAAAAAAATCAAAATATCTTTAATGCAAAGAGAATGAAAGCACAATAGAAGTCAGTCTCATACTAGTAAACAAAGTCAGATTTCAGTGCAGAACAAGTTTGATGATTCTCCAGGAAAACATAAAAGATCTACATAGACAACCCTCACATCATAAACGGGGCCTGTAACACTACCTCTGACTTTATTGCTCATGACCTATTTAGAATTGGCCTTTAAGTGCCATTAACCGATTCACTGTTGCATAAGGTACAGTTGTGTACAAAATATATACAATAAAAAAGAAACGACTGTTTTTCTATGAGGTGAGAACTATGGCGCAGTTGCAGTGTTCCTGACAAAGAAACCATAAAAATCAAGGAACACTGGACAAAAAGCTTCACCTGGATGATTATTTGATTTCACTTTATTAACAGTATCACAAGAAATTATATGCTTGCCCCATTTGAGCAGTCATTACTAATATGAAAACACTTTTGAAGTGAGAATGCTTAAGGAGAGTATGTTTTACATAAAAAAAAAAAAAAGAGACATAAAACAATAAAATAACATCGTGTGTCCTCAGATACCCAAAGCAGTGGCTAGAAAGGCAACTGCCATTGGGCCAGTTATCGTGATAGCGCAGGGAGAGGGAAGTTCTGAGCAACTGGGAGTTCAGGGGCTGTTGCAAGGGGAGGCTGGTGTTTCACAGAACTCTCCTCCCCTCCAGGTTGCTCTGCAATGCACCCTCTTGCCTGCCAGCCAAGCGTCACAGCCTGGGAGAGAGAAGACTATTATTCACATCCTTGTTAAAGACACATGGATGACAGTTCCACTGTCATTTCTGACTATTTGACCAGAAAAGGTGCTGCCTAAGCACATTTCAGAGGTCAGAGCACTGTTAAGAGCACCTTATGTGGCTTTGCAGCTTGCTCAACTCTTTGAAAAACAGCTAGGCAAGCAATGCAGCATGGGCTCAAAATGACAGTTTCTGCACTAGCTTGGCCAACATGGTAAAGACATCCATGTATTATGGGGTTTAGGCTGTCCCTTAATATCAGGACTGGTGCAGTTTTGGCAGCGCTTTCCAAATAGATAAACCTCATGAAGCTCCACACATATCACTCTGGTTGCGCATCTGAAGGATCATGCATTAGCAATGTAGAGGAGCACACTATCCCCGAAAGCAAATGCCCCAGCTACCCCACAGAACAGCAAAGCTAGAAGTGCATATCCTGACTGACTGTGCTGGCCTCTAAAGCCCGTCATGTATATGTGATAGGCATGCATAATTTATTCTTGCATATATGTACATTTCTCTAATACATAAAATCCAATAAAAAAATGGAAATCAACTATTTTGTACTAATTTACATTTATTCTGAAAGGATTGCTGGAGCACATGCTGCATCCGCACAGTGTCACAGTTAGATTCAGTTTTCTATTCCAATTAAGGGTTAAACAGAATAAAGCTCTGTTAGAAGACATAATGTCCTTACCCAGTATGCTGCACTTCCAGCTTAGATAGCCAACTGCAAATTGACTGGTCATCAGTTTACTGTGATTGTATCAGCCAAGAGTGAAAAAATCACAAGTGACTTGTCCTTGGGACAAATTTTGCACAATGTCATTTCAGTGTCTCCACCCGCTCGTTTTTCAGAAAAAGATCTAAGTAGCTGCAGGGCATGCTACCCATTCTGCAGCCAGGGAAGTAGGTCAGACTGAACTCCTAGAATGCTCCGCCTAAGGAAAAAAATATCTTGACCCACTATGTTCCCTCAGGCCGTTCATATATGAGCACTGGGTCATCATCTCCCAGCTCACACTACATAATATTTTTTGCTATCCAAAGTCTGCTGTTTAAAGTTTTTTTTTTTTTTTTTGGAAAGTTTCTTACTATGAAAAATGACAAATTCCAAGTGGTAGGTGGTAGGCATTTGCTTTTAATTACATTTAACTGGTATTAAGATTCTTAAAGAAACCATCTGATTAGAAAGGTTTACGGATTTGGATATTGAGGGACAATCATTGTATTCTAAAGAAATTAAGATCTAAACATAAACCTGCCTGGCACGAAAGAGGTGCTGAAGATTAAGGAGTGATCTGAGGTGATGAAAAAAGACAGTTTAGCCTTCTGCCAGGGAAATAAAACAACTCAAAAAAGGCCATCAAATGCAGTCCTTGATTTCTGCTTCTCTGCCAAAAAGCTCAAGGTTAAAAATAAAAGCATTAAAATTAGGCTAGCTCAACTACTAGAGAAGAAAGCAATCTATATGTTTTAACTCTTTTTTTTTTTTTTTCCTCAATATAATAAAAGTACCTATGTGAAGTCCTTAAACATAAATGGCAGGAGCTGGAGGACAAACACTGTCATAGCTTGCAGTACTCCCAAAGATTCTTCTGGCTGTTCCTATGTATTTTAGTTGATCAATTCATTTAACCTTGCTAGGGAACTCTTCTTGCCTCCAGTTTTGTCATGAGAAGAAAACACACTCTCTTCTTTCCAAGGCTATCTGTACAGTACAGCAATACATAGCTGCATTGCTACGCATACCCTTTTGTAAGATCACAGAGCAGTCACTTAAACCTTCTGAGGTTCAAAGGTACACAGAAGCAAGGAATTTAAGCAGGTAAGGAGTATATATTTTCCAGCTTCAAATACCAATTCTATTCATAAGACATCAATTAGCAGTTGTCTGCTTCCCCCTGCAGTTTTGTGAAGTTATTGCTGCATCAGGCATTCAGTGATCTGAACTTCAACTCAAGATTGTAGACACTCAAAGATCCCTGTAAAACTGTCTCGAGTTGTCACTTCAGAACTGCGCCAAATCCAGCCTCTACACTCGAGATGTTGAGTAATGAGCAGTGAAAGACTCTGGAGACTTCTGTCTCCCAGTAAAGATGCATTAACCTATCCCTTGCCAAACACTACCTTTTCTTGAATTGTTAAGCAGTACTTTCAGAGCTAACAGGTCATATGCACTCCAGAAAGTCAGTTTAAGTTAACATGCCAGACTAAAAACTTGACCATTCCTGACTGATAATATATGTCATTTGCCCAATTCTGCTCAATGTGTGACAGCCTCAGGCAGGGAAGAGGAGCTGACCACTTAATCTATCACCACAGGAGTCAAAACCTCTAGTCACAGATAAGCTCTGAGTTTTGCAAAACAAGAGATATCAATTTGACAGCAGCAGTCTCTTCCAAAGAAATATAAAACTGAATATAGGATTAAAATCAGATGGTAGCACTGAAAGAAAAATGAATAGTTTATGACTTTCTGGAAAAGTGTCATCCAACAAAATAAGTATTTCTTTTTAGTTTATAAATAAACTCAAAAGAATTATAAATCATGGGGAGAGGCTATAACATCAGCTTTTATCCCGGCTCTTCTCACCATCATATGGAATTAATTACTCTGGCAGATATAGATATACTCCTCAGATGTACTTCTCTACATTTTAAATCAGCAAATAAACCAGCCATCTTTTGTTCCATTTTTTCCAAGATGTAAGATGAGACAGTTTCAGCTAAAAATCCATCTTCTCCTACTATGATTTGACCAGAATAACTCATTTAATGTTGCTGCTACACCATATATGAGATTCAGGTTAATAAAGACCATTTTAAAAACAAAATCACCTTTTATTGTATTTCACAAGACTACATTGTAATCCCTTGAAAACTCAGTAGTCTTGCAGGTTTCATCACGATTTAACAAAAGATACTGTCAAGATACTTTGTCACTGCTCATCAGCACTTTACTGCTGCACTGCTGTACAGTTGCTTACATTTTGTCTCATTTGTTAAAAACAGTATTTTGGTCCTCTCCCTTCATTCTTTCTCAATGCAGTTGTGATCACCTCTTAGCGACCGATATTTGAAATTTGCTCCAAATCACAGCTAGTTTCTTTATATCCCGTCTTCCGTTTTGTATCTTAACTTTTATTTTGTAAACTCTACAGAGAAACCAGCAGAACTTGGATGGAGTAAAGGTCACTACACTATGTTCTGGACAGATGCCTGGAACTAGGAAAACACCAAATGCTAAAATGAATTCCTACACCTGAGAAGTCATTTCAGAAAAAAAACAGGGTCAAATCACTTCACTCACTTCAAACCCTGAAAATGCAATTTCTAAGCAGAAAATGCGATTTATGGAAGAACAACGTGATCAGCCCCAAGCATGGTGGGTGGGTGGGTGTAAAGCTCGAAGAGCAGAACACTTTAAAAGAAGTTCCTTGAGGAGGATAAGGTTGTTCTCCAACATATTCTAGAATCTCTGAAAAAAATCCAAACATTTACTGTTTAGCCCAGAAAAAACATCTCAGGCACAACATTGCAGGCGTAATTAAGAAAGGTTTGTTAGTGCTCAGTAAGCAGTTGCACTTTTTTTTTTTTTTTTTAAGAGTATTAAGGAGACACTAACAAAGAGTCTCCTTTACTAGGGCCGTGTTCCTTCTCTTGTGGACACATTTCCCAGAGTTAAGGTAGAAGTTGAGTAGAACTAGAGCCAGCTGCAGCTCCAAAGCACATGCAACAGACCATGAAAGGGAGCTGCTTTTGAGGAGTATTAGCTATTTATACCAGCTATTTATTCTATCAGCTAGAAAGGAAGGTACTATATCAAACACAAGAGATTTCTTAAGCTCTTCTGGTGCTTAACTCTTTGCCTTGCAAGGTCCAAAGAACAAGACAACATCTGTCATGATGGAAGAGCATGAGGTATTCAGAATCTTGTTGCTGAATAAACTCATAATTAATGGTTGTCCCTCCAGAAGAGGGCTGGGTCAGACTGAAACAATTACCCATGTAACAGCTGTTGGGTGTCTTCTGATTAATTCTCCAGACTAGAGCAACGTCAAAGCCATCACTGTCAATGACAGCTAACCAGAAAATCTGTTTGTAATGCATCAAAAGCAATTTACTGCTCAGTGACTCTGCTGAAGCAGCAATCAGCATGCTTAAAAAAAATTATGAAAAAGTATTTTCTTTCAAGCTGCACAGTTGTTAAAGAGTAAGTTAAAAAGTAAGCTCAGAATTGTAAGTCCAGGCAAGTAACATGGCTATTGTCTTGCTGCATCTGTTTTTTCAGAATATTTATTGCAGGTTTATGTCCTAATAAACTCTTCCCTTCAAGGTCTCATTTTACTTCTTTGTACAAGAAAACTTGATTTCTTATGGCATCATTTCCCCGGAAGCAATTCCTACTTCATCGCTACTGTACATGGCTATGAAATTATAATTGAAAGAAAATACACAACCAATTGCTCCTTCCCTTTCATCTCTAGCAGCTTCTGCGTGGGTGAGAATTTCTGCAGCTAGCTGCTGCTGTGAAAACTTGTGCATGGGTACACATAAACACAGAGTGAGCACTAAAATCTGCCCTTGCTCCTTCAGAATAAATTGGGAAATCTTTCTTTTCTATAACCTTGCTATCTGAAAACTCAAAACCACTAATCTAAATGCAACAGTTAAATATGCAACGGTGGTCTTAGTTAAAAAAAAGGAAAAAAAAAGAAAAAAAAAAAACAGTAGAGGTGTGCCTCCATCTTTTATATAGAGCCAGGCTATCACTGAATTGGATGACCCAAGTACATAACTTATGTTTGTTGCTGAAACCACAGTTCATATGAAGTTTTCCTTGGACAAGTAATCTAATTGAACAAAATGCATCTACCTTGCAAATAAACGCCATCATGAGGCTGCCATTTGATATCTACTTTAGGCAGCAATGCCCTTGATCTAAAAAGATAGCATTATTTTTTGTCTGAATCAGTGCTCATGGCTGGTTCCCTGCACACTGGCACACACAGGTGCTAGCACAATGGAGGAGGCTGCAGGGGCTGAGAAGGACAGAACAAGCATCACCTAAGCAGCCAACACAGCGCTGCTGCTGAGCATCTTGTCACAGCCTACACAGCCAAATAAACAAGCTCTGTGTACTTCAGTCTTACTTACTCCAGCTGGGAAAAAAAAAAAAAAATCATGCCACCCTTAATCTCAGAAATAACCTGTTGAGTAACAAGAAGGAGGTTAATAGTGTTTGAAGAACTCTGGATATATGGATGTAGAGAAACTGTACTTGGAACAAAACTGCTGTACATTTCCTTAGAACCTGCAGAATATATAGAATATTTCATTTTAAAAACAAAACAAAATTTGTAGACATAAATTTCAAGGTAAGCTAGAGTTCAAATTCAGGAATATCCAATTGTTCTACTAAAACTGAACTTTCTACTACAAAAAACATTCTAAGGTGATGCAAAACAAGAATATGCATATGGCTTATTGCAGCAATTATAACAACTGCTGTAAGCTTTTTGTTCATCTTTCATCTGTAGATTTCTTGAGCTCTGCATATGATAGATATCAACAGTATTTTGTTAGAGGGAAGCTACCTGTTTAAAACTATATATATATATATATATATACACACACACACACTCAGTTTGGAAAACTCTATGGCCCATAAAGTTGACAGTAAAAATATCGCCAGGGTAATAACAGTTAAGATGATACTAACACACAAGCCTAGGAGAACCAAGTTTGTGACAGCTCAGGGAAAGTATTATAGCTAGAAAATAACCAAGCTAGACTTCCTATAGGCATCCAAAACAAGGATAAGGGCCAAATATCCTAAGTCACAATAATGGAAATTCAGCTTACATACAAGAAAAAAGGCTTTTGCTCTGAGGGTAGTTAAACATCAGAACAGTGCCCCAGAGAGGCTGTGGAATCTCTGAGCTTGGAAATGCTCAACACTCAAAACACAGCTCCGGAAAACCTGATCCAGCTGATCCACCTCCGAGCAGAGTACTGGTCTAGATGATGCTTCCAGCCTAAGTTACTCTGATTCTATTTCTGTAGAAGGTTCCCCCTTTCTACACACAATTAATGAACAGGTCAAGTATAAGCTTTATAACTGCAAAGATGGCAAAACACTTGAATAACTTGTGTAGGCAGTCAGTGACTGGAGGTCCTTAATAACAACAGACATATGTGTCAGATGTGACATCAGTATGGCTGATTCTGCCTTTAGGCAAAGGATGCACCAGATAACTCTTGAGATTTTTATTTTACATTATTCATTATTAGATACCAAAGCACTACAAATGGCAAGTATCATTACGCCCATTTATACAGATGGAGTGAGAAAGTGAGATATGGATGAAGTGATTTCCTTAAGGTCAAGTAATAGACAAGTGTTAGATTTAGTCTCATTCCTATTGCAAGGATTTAACATCTTCCCCTCCCCCTCCAAATGCCATACTGCTTTTCTATCTTAATAAATTTCCACATTAGTGTGACTAATCACAATACAGGTGAAAAACTACCTTTACCTTCACTGATGTTCTTTGATCATAAGAACACCCCACTATCAAGGGAACTACTCGAGCAACTACTTAATTATAAACCAGTGCAAAGAAATTTAATCTACAGTTTAGATTTCAGTTGCCTCTTGGATCTATGCTCTGCATATTTCTGGCTCATGATGCTCTATTTAGGGCAGCTGACAATAAAATCATGGCATAACAAAGTTACTGCCAAGCCTTTCCCTCTTTCCAGCTTTCTGGTGTAACGGATAGCCAGTATTTATTTACTTCCACTACAGACTGGACTAGCCAATAGCTATGAAAAAAATGTACTTTTCCAACTCAGATGAATAAGAAGTGATCCTTTGCAAACAAACTGAAAAACTCCTATAGATCTACTGAAACTTAACTACAGAATCACTAGGAATACTGATAGCATTTTATGTACTTTTAAAAATTGATTTCATATGACTCCTCCTATTTTTAAACAAAAATCTTCATTTTTGTTCACTGTCCACTACAGTAGTTATTTCTTATATTGTTCCTCACAACTTAGGAGTTTTCAGAAAAAAACTATAAAACTATACAATACATTGCCTTTCCCTGTGAGGTAAGGCTTCCCTCCCTACCTATTGTTCAGTTGCTATTCCTTGTGCAATTCTCTCCTTTAGTCATCACAGTCAAAGGCACAGTGTGCTACCTATAATCCAAATTATGCAGCCAGGCTTCCAATAAGGGTTCTTTTCTTTTCTAAAATAAGATTTAATTCATACTTATACAGTATGATAAAAATACGCCGACATCTTGTTACACCAATTACAAAAGGCCAGAATTCCTTCTTTCCCCAACTTCTGAAGAACAGCTCTTGCAGCGCTTTCATCAATTTTAAGTACAATTAGCTGCTTGTTTAGATAATCCAATCAAATTCTAAGAGGTTGGATCAGTTCTTTCAAGCACAATCTGTTTGACAGACCACACTAAATAATTCTATTCCTCCTAACTTACCAGAAATACCATGCTCAGAAGTTAAGGAAAAAAAATATTTTAATAAAAATGGTGTATCAGGATGTGCACTTTAGTTTATTGTTCTTACTTCCCCTACATTTGGGAACATAATTTGCAAAAAGAATAGAAAAAACACACCTGAAACTGACTTATAAGTTCTCTACGTTAGAAGACATTTTTTTTTGTAAATACAAGGCGACCATGTCTTTCTTAGAACTCTAAAAACAAACTACTGTCACTTGGTAGTACTGATTCAGAGTCCAAGAAAATCCCTCAGGGATTCACTCCAAGACTTATGGGGAAGGAGAAAGGATCAAGGAGTCTAGGACTTCCCCTCTTGAGCTGCACCATTCCTCCCCATCACAATATTCAGTTTGTTATCCCAGTGTTTTGTCCAGTGCAATGCCACTCAAAGCAATCAAACAAAAAAGCAAAACACCCCCACCAAACATTTAAGTGTTTAAAGTGTTTTGTTTAAATCCTTATTACTCTAAAATGAGCTAATTTAGGTTAAAGTTGAAAGTATTACATAAACAAACCTTTCAAATGTCAAAACTACTCTGAAACCTCCTCTGAGTTTCTGTAAAGCACCTTGCAGCAAATCAGGGGAAAACAATGAACACACACAAGCTAAACAATAAACCAGCTGATTTTTGTTTCATAATCTCTTTTTGTCACAGTAACGATACCCTGGTGAGCCCAGCAGCACATTGAAATAAAAAAAAATCTCCAAAGAAATCTTATGAACAGAAAGGCTAACTAAAATACTTGTTACCAACACCAAAAAAATAAGAATGGTAAAATTTGGCATATGAAGAAGTTTTAAAGGCCTAGTTACATGCTAACTTTTATGCCAGAAGGATCACGGACCATCCAAAAGGGTGATATTGAAAATGTGTCTTTTTATAGCCAACTTCAGTGCTTTGTATTACCTGTTTTTCTTCCTCTGGCATATCTTTTTCTAGTTCTAATAAGTATTCTTCATCTAGCTCTGTCTGCTTCTTTGAGCTATTCTCATCATTCTGTAAATCCCCTTCATCATCCACTTTGGGTTCCTTTGCCTCAAAGGAGTCATAACAGTCATGGAAGCTCTCATCTGCTGCTGCGGGCTCCGTGGCTGAAGACGACATGCACCCACTCTCCGTGTTTTTAGGATTCTGTGCCTCTTTGGGACCAGCAGCCAAAGAGCTGGTGCTCTCTGAAGACTTCTGATCAGAAAGCGTTAAGTTATGGAGTGACTCTTCAGGCGGCCTTAAGTCTTTAGATTCTTCCATGCCGGACTCCTTGGAGGGGGTAGGATTTTAGGAAGGAGAGAGAAATAACCCTCAGTCAGGCTAATACAGGAGCCCTGTCAAGTAATGAATACCGAGGAACTGCAAGTTTGGCCCTCCGCAAACTGCAACCCTCTCAGGGGCCGAGGCGACCAGGACGGGCCACTCTAACCCACTCCAGGGTGGAGCGCGACCCCTGGCTCCTCCACGAACCACCTGCTCCCTCGGGGGGCCGCAGAGCCGCACGCAACGGCCTTTAGCCAGCACAGGCCTCGCCGTCCCCTGCCCTAGGCCCCGTCTTGCTCCCCGCGCGCCGCAGGACCCCCGCGCCGCCCGGCCCCGCAGAAAAGCCCTGCGGCCGCCCCAACCACCCGCGGGACAGACGAGGCCCCGGGCTGGGCAGGGCTGGACCGGGCCGGGCCGGGCCGAGTCGGGCCGGGTCTGGTCCCCGCGCAGCGCCCGCGCCGCCGCAGAGACCTGCTCCTTCTTCCCGTTCGCTCCCTCCTTCCTTCCGCCGCCCTCTCACCCGCGGCCGCTTCCCGTCGCGCCGTCACGGCCCAAGCGCCGCGCGCGGCCGCCTGGGGCCTGTAGTCTGCGGCGGGGCGTGACGTAGCGGGCGACGTCACGGCCGGGCGCTTGGCCGTTAGGACCGTTGGGCAGCGCGCGGGGCGGGGGCGCCTGAGGCGGAGGGGGTTCGTCCCTCCTGCGGGGTCGGGTAGGTCCCAGCGCAGCCTTTGCAGAGGCGGCTCCAGCGCAGCCTAAAGGAGAGCAGGGGCCCCCGAAAAGGAGGCCGAGCCCCGTCCCGGGCTCCCCTGGCGGGAGGCGGCTGCGGGAGAAGTAGCCGCGCGCAGCTCGAGTGTCCCGCACAACCGCCACCTGCCGCGGAAGGCGGGGAGGGTGTGGGGAGAAAATCCGCAAATGTGGGTAGATGGACAAAAAAGGGAATCGTATAGTGCAGGACACGCCTGTGACCTGAGATCAGGTCAGTGCTGCATTCCAGCATTTGCTGTGGGTTGAATCCCTCTGCAATCCCATCTGCAATGATTTAGCTCATAAAATGGGCTTTTATGCAGTTTATTTTCTGTGAATGTGTAATTTATTTTGATTTAGGGAAAATATTTCTGAACCTTCATGCTCTCCTCTTCAATATAATTTCATCTGGAAAGAGAGGAGACGATTACAGCCATGGTAGAAAGTCAAGCCATGCGATTTTGAACTGGCTAAAACGTTATTTAAACGTTATTTAAAACTCACTTGACTGTGAGGAGAAAGTTAAGATGTTTTACCCCGAAGAAGAATCATAGGCACAGCAGGGCAGACTGCCAGTCTGTATTTCCCTTTTCCAGGCAAGAATTTGTTTACCAGTAAAAACTCAACAAAAACTGGCACTACTTAAAAGTTTTGAGTTGCTGCTCAAAATACCTTACACAGTGTTAATCTTGCCTCTGTGTGAAGCAGGGTTTATAGGTTCCACAGAGTCCCAAGGTTTCTTTGCTCTTCAAAAACACCATGACTCCCAGCTCCAGTCCCTCGCCAGCCCTGCTGAACTCTATATAGAATCTGCCCGTCACCTTTGGCACCCGCGCGGTGGGGCTGCTGACCCAAAATGAGTGCAGGTTTCCTTATCAACACAGTTATGTTCAAGTTTCCTTGTCTTTTGTCAAATATAACATCTCATTCATGCTTCATATGAAGAAATATGTGCAAAAATTTGCATATGTGTATATATAAATATATATCTGTCAGAATCTGTTGGTTCGAGCAAGCTGCAGCTCAGTTAAAGTCTGAGTAAAATATCCTTATGGAAAAGCCTGTAAGTGCCAACATTAAAAACCCAAAGCCTTTACTGGTACTGGGAGATTAAACATCCACCAGAAGAACTGCAGATCTCACCACCATCGGGGGACCAATCCTCCACCTCGCAAATGAAGAGCCCAAACTACTAAACCTCTGTTAGGTGTCCATGTGGCTAATGAGTGTGTAACTTCAGCCTTTAAGGTTCCCAAACCCTGATTAGCACTGTAGGTCTCACTTCCCCCCCTTTTTTTTTTACCCTCTAACTTTCCTCATTAAAGTGCTTTGTAGATAGGTTACCTAATGTTTGAAAAATATATAAACATACTATTGCAGTATTTTCAAATGTAAACTTTTTAGTAAGAATCACTTATCCCAGAGGTCATAGGGGACTTGTCAGCTTTTACCAATAAATTTCACTTGTGCCAACACAGAAAATGTTACAGCTACAATCAGTCTTTTAAAAACTGTAATTCATTTCTCTAAGTGGAAGTGTATGAATAGCTGAAGCTTGTATATATACAAGAAATGGAATCACAGTGTCATTGTTTAATCTTCTTGGTGCTTAGGGATTTTTTAGAGCAACGATGTTTATTTAACAGAACACCTGTTGAAAAAATTAAGAACATAAAATCCTGAATAAGTAGACATGTTTGGATAAGAATTTGGTTATGAAAGCATGAGCTTGCATTGGTGAGATTTACCCACTGTTTACCCCTTGGGTAAGCGCACAGCAGGACCCAGGGTCACGGCGTGCCAGAGGTGGGACACTTTAATACCTCAACAATTCCCTTGAGCCCGGCATTAGCTGAAGAGGTTAATTCAGAGAAAGATTCTGCATCTCCATACTTTCCTTCAGCAAGAGCTTCTTTGTTGTTCCCACTGCTTTCAAGATTCAGAACATGGATTTCTGTCTACCTTTTAAAACTGTTAATACTATAACAGTATTCTGTTATAGAAGACAAGAAGGCAGATGAGGGGAGTAGGACATTTTAGAATGTTAAAAAAACATGTTCTTTACATTCATGAGCCAAAACCCTGGGTTGAAAGAGGGTATGGAGAAAGGCATTGGAATTATTTAGTCTTTAGACATTTTCAGATACTAATACATTTACAGCAGATGACCACAGGGGAGAGCCAGTGTAAGCCCCATGGTCTTACATGTTTTACACTGAATGTGGGGACTTTGCAAGAGGAGCACTAGTGTAAGTAAGGGTGACGATTTCTATGACTAGTAATACCTAGTCATAGGTATTGTATAGGTCATGTTTTAAAAGTGTGTATTCCTGAGCAAAAAGACAGACTTGTGCTGCTTGAGACATGAACAATGTAAATGAGACGGCCCCAGCAACCGTTGCTTAATGAAGCTGTTAAGACCATAAGGATCTTCAAACCACACTACCTATGATACTGGTATGATCACACCATGGGGAAGACATATATTGCCTGCATAGCTTGTGGCACGGCCTGCAGGTGGGCTCTTTGCTGTAGGGAGTACAGTATGTGCTGCTGCTTTTCAGCATTCTGGAAATTACCTTTATTACTATTATTATTATTATTACTAGAGACGACTCGTGTTTTCAGTAAGAAAGTGAATTATTTCATAAATGAAAACTACACAAAACCGTTTCTACCAAAAGAAGACATGTAATGTAAGGAGGCTTCCAATCAAAGACAGGGAACTTTTCCACAGCATTAAATTTTATTGGTTCTAGTTCTGGGTTACTTGAGTTACTTGAGCAGCATCTTCTCTCTCTCTCTCTCTCTCTCTCTCTCTCTCTTTTTTTTTTTTTTTTTTAATAGAAAACGAGCTGTAATACATAGGAATTTGTATGGAAACCAAATTGCCACTTTATGTACATGAAATTTGAGAGGGGCATTTTTAAAAGCTCCTGAAGAATTTAGTTACCTGACTTTTTCTGTAAGCTTACATCTGAACTTTCCTTCAGGGCTTTCATGGACTTTACTATTAAAAAAAAATCTTTTTTAAGATAAAACCAATTTAGCATCAGGAATGCATAACTTCTGGGAGGGACTTAACTAAACAGAAGATTGAAAATTTGAATCCTCTTGCTACCTTGAAAAAAGTCTTCCCGACTTATTGTAGTTGTAAAATTCAGCAAACTCAGATAAAGTGAAATGTTTATAACTCTCACCAGAATGTGAGTCCAATAGATGGCGATATTGCATCTCTGATGTGAGGATCCGCATGCATTTCCTTTTAAATATAATCTAGTTCTTACTGAAATCTGTGCTGAAGCTCCCACTTAGTACAGTAGTGAAGGATTGGAGCCTTAGCCATCTAAATGAAGAGGGATGAACTGTTCTGCAATTACCTCAGGCTACAGAGCATATGCTAAATTTAGTTTGGGGGGAGGGTTTTTTTCTGATCTTCAGAGTGAGCAGTCCAAAAGCTCAACAAATCAAGCAAAGAAAAAATAATTACCATTTTCCAGAGGTCATGAAGAGTTCAGATTCTTTGCCATAGTTAAACATTTGCACACAAGTCTCAGTGGAATCAAATTATTGTGTTTCCCAAAGAACATTTTAAAGGAAATTGTGAAATAGGCAATTAAAGACTTTCTAATCACAGCTATAAATTAAAGTTTTATCATGTCCACTTTTCAGTTTGACTTATCAAAGAAATTGGGAGGGTTATTACTTTTTAAAGTCCATTCTCTTTTTCTCTAAATCTCGGATGGAGCTTTATAAAGAGCATGGGAATTAAAAAAAGAGCATGTTCTTTGCTGGTCAAGCTAAAGTGTTTTGATATAAGAAATTTCCAGTACTAGCACAGATATCCTCTATCACCCTTCCAGCCATCTGAAAGACCCTGAACGAGTAATTTTGCACAGAAGTACCTAATATGATTAATGATTTTCTCAAAGGTAAAGACAGAAAATTAAAAGTATATGAAACAAAGCACATTTTGCTATGATTTCTCCATGTAAGCAACTGGAAAAAGGATGCTATATAATTCTACGTTGGAGAAGAAATAGCAGAATGGCAGATGGTATTAGTCATCGCTGAATTCTCTCCTTGCAGATATTCTTTACATTATTTAAATTTTGAATTAATGATTTCTAAAATAGGTAGAATTTCCATGTTCTACAGTGGCTCCTTTAGTCATCCTGTTTGTCCTGAGACATGAAATCTGAGTATTTTTAGGTTGCTTGTTACAAAGATTATTAAGCAATTGTAAAATTATTTATATTTTTAATTATTAAAATTGATAATAAAGTATTTTCATCAGGTTAAGTATGCCACAGTAAATGTTATATGTTTCAATTCAATCAATTTCATCTTGCAGAGAATGACTTTGATTCAGGATATGCTGAATTTTTCCTCTTGGTTTTAGGCT
Organism: Crypturellus tataupa; assembly: GCA_034781795.1. Taxonomy (NCBI): domain Eukaryota; kingdom Metazoa; phylum Chordata; class Aves; order Tinamiformes; family Tinamidae; genus Crypturellus; species Crypturellus tataupa. The sequence goes on along the minus strand of JAWLRI010000843.1, from coordinate 1,975,131 downwards.
TATATCCTTGATGACTCTAATGATAAGGTGACTGAGACGTGTTTGTAATCTGCATGAAGTTCTGTTGTTCTGGGAAGAAACAAAAAATGCAGCTTTGACAATAAGCTGGTGCTTGGTCAAAACAGTAAGCATATAATTGTGAATGACTAGAGAACTAGAAAAAATGTTTCAGACGAAAGCTTTATTAGAACTGTATACTCAAAGTGAATCTAATATTCTTAAGATTTGGGTTGATTTGGTTGAAATTAGTGTAGATGTTCAAAGGCTATTAAGAAGAGGATGGGGAGGAAACCTAATGGATGAACAGACATTATGATTGTGTGAGTCTCAGTTCTTTAAAGTACCATGGTAAAGATTCATGCAAACTAATGAGTCAGCTTATTCACAACCATATATTTATCTGTAACTGAAGGTGAAAGCAACTTTGCATAATATATGAGAAAAGTTCCTGAGGAACAGGAAAAGTTTGTTCCCGAATCCAGAATTTTCTGTGAACAGACTAAACCACATCTATTTTTATATCTAGATTTCATTCTTGGCTTCTCAGAAAATGTTAAAGTTGCACACTGTCTGGTATATGTGAACTTTGTTGGTGCCTTTGAAATGTCATGTTTTTTTCTCAGCTGACTGACACAGATATATCTACAGAGAGAGGAGAATGAGGATAAAAGATTTACCACAAAAATCAGTGTTCATGATGCTTTCATTAGTGTGCGTTCAGAGAGAAGCATCTCCCCCATTTTGTAGACAAACCACTAATTACACCTCCCAAGAGAGTAATGATGGAATTTAGGATTTTTTGGATATGTATGTCTGCAAACCTAAAATAGTAAGTAATGGATAGAAAGAGCTTAAGATGATATATCTTCTCTGTCTATTTGTAATGTCAGCTGAGCAGATGGCTCTAATGAACCACTTATATGTGAAATAGCTGCTTCTCTTATGTGAGCTTTGGGAGGTTTTATTTCATACTTAACATACTGAATGTTCTACATTGGCCTTCTGGAAAGTAATTTCTGTAAGATAAATATATGGAAAAAAAAGATAAAGGAAAAAAATAAGCCTGGGTTCTCTAGGTGTTCTCTAGGAGAAAAACAAAAGAAAACAAAATACTGTTGTCTGTGATTCCTATAAAGGGTGTGCAGAGCTGTTTGACAATGGGATCTAATACAGACAACCTGGTAAATCTGAGCTGTAATGTGTTTACTGGTAGGAAGAGAGACATTCTGAAAGGACAGGACATACCTGAAATTGTGTCTTCTCCAAGGATCTTCCTGTATGCAACAGGAAGGTATCTTCAGGTACTTAGGATCCACAGTTTTCCTGTTTTTACAGAAGGTAGGAACTTTCAGACCTTCTTTGAAAGGAAAAATAAAACTCTGCCTTATAAAAAATAAGCCATAACATTTATATCATGGCATTTGGCCTAATAGTCATTTTATATGAAGGACTTTTGGGCTCAATTTTCTCTTTCCTTTTGGGAGTACCTTAACCACTAGAGCACAAGTTTTGGTGGATGTGTCCTGTAAAAGCCATCCCACTGTAAAGGTAGGATCTCATGGTGCACTGTGCCAAGCCACAGTGTTGTGCCCAGCTGTCTGGAAGAGTGGAGTACTGTTCTCTCCTCCCTGTCATATCTCTGCAGATTTTATTATACAGCCTAGAGAGAAAACATAAAACAGTTGTTAAGGCAGAGAGTGGATTTTTCCTAGACTAGTGCCCTGTAGTGCTCTATGTTACTCGTCCAGATACTTTTCCTGGCCTTGGGACTCTTCACTTAACACTTTACACAATAGCATGCTTCATGAGGAGGATGTGGAATATCCCCTCCTGTCCCCGCAAAGTCCTAGTGAATGGAAACCTTTTTTAGTTACATCAAATTGATTAAAACTAGCATGACTGCCGTCATATTACTTGTAGCTGAAATATTTCCTTATAACCATTTCAGGACCCAGTTGGCATTTCCTTGTCTGATGTGTTATCCCCAGGAGGCCACAGTCTAGTAAACGTGTAAGCCACAGCATGATGGTTTGGGAAAAAGGTAAGTGATTCTGTTGTTGAACATATCCAAAATAGGATCTCGTCTTTTCTCTTGAGACTGAACTTGTTAGTTTGGGGTCACTAATAGGAATAACAGTTGCTGTATACTGCTGCTTTCATACCATAGCTACTGTGAATTACTATTTCTTGTATTGTGCAATACAAGAAGGGGAGCATATCTGCTGAATAGAAAGTTGCTATTTTTACATATTCCAGACAAAAATGATACTTTTTAATATTACTGTCCCCTCTTCTCTTCCTGTCCCATTTGGAAAGATAATAGAATACCGCATTTCCGAAGAACAAAAAATGCAAAATGATCCAGAGTTTCAGTCTCATTCAGTTGCATTGATTTTACCATAACTCGTTTCAAAAATAAGAAGTACTTCTGTGACAGCTGAGTGCATTGAAGCCTAATGGGTTTAATTTATGTGCAGCTGGGCAGTAACAATACTCTGTGAGCCATTACAGCTGTGCCTCTCAACTGAATGGCTTTGTACTAGCCCCTAGTTAGTGATTTAGCTCCACATAGTTGCTTAACCTGGAGAAATTCATGGTGTTTTACAGGCATCTTCTGTGCTAAATGGCAACAACTCCTCTTTGGAGGCAAATCTATTTGCCCACCAAATGGGTTTGTCAGAAGGCCTGTCAGTAGTTGCTTCTCACAGACTGACGTAGCAGGTCAACTGTCATTTCACTGGTTACGACGTATTCTGCTTATCAGATGAATTTTGGCTGTTCTAAAATATTGGGTTGATACATGTTGGTCCCACAAGGTTTCATAATGATACCCTGAACCAGATAGTTTTTTTTTCTTTAAAGAAAAATATTAACAACGGAGGAAGAACTAACAACGGGGAGAGGGGACACCTGGGGCTCATTTGGGCTCGCTTTGCCTGATTGCAGCATTAGAAGATGCCAGTGGTAAAAATAAAGACATTTAGAATAGATTTATCCAGAGAAACCTTGAAAAAGATTCATATCTTAAGCTGGCATGTCAACCTTTCTCCTCTTTAATCCTTCTGTTCCTTCTTTCAAGTCCGCATGCATACTAAGGTTGCTTTCACCAAGGCTGTGCCTGGAGGTGAGGAAGCCATTTTTGGTAGCTTATGAGGAGATGTAATGTGATCTTTTTGGAGATTTATACAGTTTATCATATTCATATGTATTGCTTCTCACTGGTACCAGTGTTGCTTAGGTTAAAGAGAAGAGTCTGTATGGGACCTACAAATGCCTCCCATGCTATGACTTTATCCTACGAAGAGCAGTGAGGCTGTGGCTGCTATGAGAGGAACAAGGCTAGCAAGGACAGACTCATCCATGGTGCTGAGACCTTGCAGAGCCTGGCAGCCTTCGCTGTCCAAATCTATACAGAAGGGTAATGGATCTCTTGGGGATAAACATTACCATCACCATCTGCCTGTGGGATGCCTTCTCCCCTGAGCTCTGAAGCAGATAGGACACGGATCTTGGGGTTTTGGTGCTGGGAAGTTTATTGCATATGATTCGCAGAGTTAGAGGCTATTCTAACTGGCATAGGCTAGCATGATGTTAATCTGTACCTTTGTTAATCTTCTCATCTGATTTTGTTTCTTTCTCATCTGATTTGTTGATCTTCTCATCTGATTGGGGTTAGGGTGTTAAGATAAAGTTTTGTTTTTAGTGAAAAAATATTTTTGTTTTGTTTTGTTTTCTGTAAGGTCTAAAAAGTAGTAGGTGATCTTCCCGTGCTGAGTTTGTACCATTATCTGTAAAAAATATACAGAGATAACAGCTACCCATAGGTAACGCTGATATGCAGTGGTATACAGTCAACTTTCATAGATAACTATAGAGAATTAAATTATATTGTTAAAGGAGCTTAAATGATAACACATACCACTAGAAAATTTGTTAGGATTACAGTCTAATTAAGAGAATAATCAGTCTCTGAAAGCCACTTTGCTGAAAGCTTTGGAGTGACGGAATGCTAGTTATTGTGAAACCTACCATATCATTTAGAGATTCTCAAAAATGAATAATGATACTTGGATTTTACTGTACAAATCACATGTAATTCAAAATTCAGCTGAAGTGTGCTGTCAGCTGTCTAGATTTAAAAGTTGATTTCCAGTTTACAGTGGTTTGTAAGAAGCTTTGCAAAGCCCAATATGAATAAAAATGCTTGGGACACTCTGATAAGGTTACTCCAGAAATTATGTAAATAGGTTGAAAGATATTCCTCTGCCACTTAGAACCCCAAAGATGATCATTTCATGATCCCAGCCAAATAGTAAATTCTTCATTTATTGTAACCATAAAGTTGTGATAAATGAGCAAAAAGAATGGATCTGTTCAATAATACTTTTAAATATTATAAGTGTTTTCCTTTTAGGAGGAAATTACAGCCTTTCCCATGATGAGAACAAGACTCATTTAAATAGGAGATGGGTCTATGGGATCAGTATTAGAGTCAAAATGTACTTATATTGGTCTCAGTACGACATATGACCATGGGAAGACCTTAGAACATGACTTTCCTGGCTTTGCTCATTGAACTGCAGGATATTTGATCTAACCACAAGCCACATCCCTCCCTGTCAACTTAATGAGAGAATACACATTCAAGGACACAAAAGGAAATGGCTCTCCCTTGGGATCTAGCATTGTTAAATTGACCCTAAGTATTTTCAATATATCTGTTTATGGCTCATTCTGTTCCAGGCTTTACAAGAACATCACTAAAACTCCTAATAATACAAGCCTCAGTTAAATGAAGATGTAAATAGCAATCTTCATGGTTTCTACCACTTCATGTAAAACTTCAGTCATTTGTTTCATGATTCACACTTATTTGCACAAGATGAAAACATCTTTCAAACATGACCTAAAAGAAGGTCATGTCCTTCTATCCTAGAAGATATTCTCAGGAATTCCTTTACAACAGTGTAGTATTAAGGAGAAAAATATTAATGAAACTGAACTTCTACTGCATGTTTTTGTCTGCTGCTTTTCTGACAAAAGTGGCAAAGTAAAACTGCTAAAAATGCTACACTATTTTCAAAGTGGAAGAACAAAGGACTCTGCACAACTGCTTTAAGGTTGGATTTTGGGCATCCAACAGTCAATGCTCTTTTGTGCTGTGTCCACAGCACCGTTTATGAGGGATTTGGAGTGAATTGTGAATGTTGCTTTCAGAAATCAAATGCTCTGGTAGCCCGCATGTTTACAGGGCACTTATTAATGTGCTGAAATGTGGATTGTGAGCTTTTATCAGTGCTAGTATTTTCAAACTTTCCAAAAAGAATGTGGTGAAGGATAGAGGAGCTTGCATCTGTTATGGACAAGGGAAGCATGAAAGAGAAGCAACTGCAGAGAGCTTCAAGAGCATCCTAAGAGTTACAATGACAAACTTGACCTCTATGAGGGTTTTGTTTTGAAGATATGTGATAAGGGAGCCTGGCTTAATTACAATTTTATGTTCATAGGTGCAAGTGTTTAAATTGTTGAAAAATTGCTTTAATCTTTGACATGGTTTTCAATTTCTAAAGTGCTAATGTACAGTGAAGTACAGCAACAATAAGAATTTTACAGGCAAAATCAGCGGCAAATGGTACCCTGGAGAGGTACAAACAATACTGCACAAGTCATTGCTCACGGTCACTCTGAGGCACCCAGACATGCGGCTAGCACACATGTACACACTCACTTTCCCACGCAGCCCCCGTCCTATCCCCATATCTATACACTCTTTCTATACACAGATGGGTTTGGCTGTTCTACAGCACTTCCATGATATCTAAATATTTGGCTCTGGTCTTCCCTGGGTTTATCTGCCCCCTTCCCTGCATTCTGTAGCCTCTCTGGCTACAATTGACTTGAAATATGGTTACTCCCCATACTATGTCACTTTGGCGATGGGAGCTGTCCTTTCCCTCACTGGCTTCCTTCTAGCGCCATACTGAGAAACTACACAGTCCATTCGTTAGTCTGAGCTAACATCCAGTGAGTTGGTGTCTGAGGAGGAGAGCAGAGTCCAGCAGGCAGCTTTATTAATCTGCTCATTCTAGCGTCATGTTTGCTCTGCAGTTGCTTTTGCCATTCAGTGTGTCACACATGGCCTCGCAGTCCCTGCTGCTGGAAGCTTGGCTGCCAGCAGCAACGTGTCCATTGCGCTCTGGTAAGAGGTTGAAGGTAAAGAACTGGCATGGGTCCTTCTGCCTGCTGCCTTCTTGTAAGGGGCTCAGGAAAGAGCTGGAATTTTTCCACTCCTGGAATGTGCACATCTCCATATGCGGGTGACTGATTCTGCTCAGGTAGCCTGGGCTGGGAGATGCTGAAGATAATGTCCTTTGACTGCCACTTAGGAAACTCCCAGTGTCTTCCAGAGAGTCCTTTCTGGGGTGTTCGAAGGAGCACCGATTCCAGTTTCTGTAGCTGTAGGCCCACCACCCCAGCTGCTTCCGACGGTGGCACTGGCATTTTAGGATTTGTATAAAAGCCCTCTTGAACTCTTTGCTTGAGCAAGGGTAGATGATTGGATTCAAGCAGCTGTTAAAGTAACCAAGCCAAAAAATCACCTTGAAGATTGTTTCAGGGGGCTTCAGAGCAGAAAACACGGAGCCTGTCCAGAAGAAACAAGCAGAGACAATAGCTGAAGTGACTGGTTTACTGCTTTAGGAAAGATGAATGTCTCTTCAGATAACTAGTAGAATCTCGTTGTCAAAAATCCCTCATACTACTACTTTTGCTAAAGTCTATGGTGATAGTAAGTAATTTTTATTTTTAAAGCTAATAAGGAAATGCTCTACCCACCACACAAGAGCTAAAGGAGCACTTTTCACAGTCTTTGTGTTTGTATGTACATGTCTGTTGCCCTAGAATCTGGAGATCCCAAAGATCAAACCTCCTTTGCCCAAAGTGCTACATAATACACACATGGAATATGCTGTGCTTTCTTCAACAAGCTTTTGAATAACATTTTTGAAGAGAAAGTTCTATTACCAAGCTTTTCATTTGCCTTTATCTTGGGAAGGAGTGTGCTCAGACATAGCTCATCACTTCTGATACATTCTCTAGCAGCTCATAAACATCACCAGAGCTTATCTAGATTATTAAAATAATGCAAACATCTTGAATCCTGAAGCTAATTCTGGTAGTTCACATAGCTATTCATAGAAATGGTGTAACCCCAACAACATGAATACTTCCTATTTCATTTACAACCAAATAATTTCCCTACAGAAATGGAAAACTCTGGGAAATCCAATTAGTGTACTTTTAGCATTAAAAACATTCATTTGGTCAGCTAAATTTAGCAAATATAGCTTTTTAAGAGATTGTCTGAAACTTTTTAAACAAAACAGGAACTCAACAGTTTGGGAAATCAACTCATTTGGGAAATCACCTTTGTGCCTGGCTAAAGTAATAAAAGTCAAGAGATCTAGGAAAGGAGTCTCATTTTAAGAACAAGGGTTAGATTTTAAGAATCTTTCAAGAGGAAGTGAACACTCAAAGCTGCTGTCATGTGCTTGAGGGCAGCAGTGCTGAAGCGGCTGCAGGTTCCCTGGGCTGTGAAAGCAGCTGGGTCAGTAGTGACAGTCAGAACGCCATATAGCGGAGGAATGTCATTCTAGGCATATTTCCCACCTCTTGTAACAAGGTAGAGGCCATGGTTTGAGCCTCAAAATTAAGCAAAAGCACTCCCCAGCTGCATGGCTAAATAGCTCTCACATGCAGCAGCAGATTTGGCTCTTTTTCTAGCTGACTGCAGGCTCTGGCCTGATGCTGACTATGAGGGTCTGAATCTTCTTAGCTCAAAAGGAAGCCAAAGGGAGGTGAGTACATGCCTCACACACCTCCCTGCCTTGCTCTGGGTGTCAGCTAGTCCGTTAGTGGGCTCAGAAGAGAAAACACCATGCATTGTGTTGGCCATCTAGAGAGTCCCATCCTGCCCCTCGCTTCGGGGGAAATAGCAGGAGCCAGGAGGGATGCTGTGAATCCAGAGGAAGGTTTCCTTCCCTTGGCAGCTGCTTGGGGTGGTACAGGCTAGCACCGGCTCTGCCTGTTGCCTCCCAGCTAGGCAACACTGCTGCCCTTCAGCTAAAGTGCACATGTTAAATTGCAAGGTTCCTAGTTCTTCTTTCACAGCTCCCACACTTGAGCAGCTTCTCCGTATGCAAGTCTCTTGTAAGTCGATCCCACATCCCTTATTACTTTGTCGCTGTTCCTAACTTGCAGGTTTTAACAAATACCTCTTCTCTCTATCTCATGGAGGTCCTAAGTCTTGGTCCTGATTTGATATTGCAGAAAGTACAAAGTACAACATATCTAATGCTGGGGAAACTATGAATTGTATCCAGCAAACCTGCAAAAGACAAATCAAAACAATGCAAGTACTTAAACTGTTTTGTTACTGTTGCATTCTCATTGATGAAAGATTCAGCAACAGCTTAAGTGATTCTAATGTATAAACCATGAATTGGGTGTCAGATTCTCCCGTTTTATTCATATGTCCAAGTATTGAATTGGCAGTCCTGAGTTCTTCCAGATCATATGGGTTGTTTCTCTCACCCTATGTTATAACTGAGAATGAGTAGGACTTTATTCTACAAGATACTAATATTTTTAGGTAGGTTAAACGTGGACATAGTGAATATTAGGATGTAGCTTTCAATAAATTAAAAAGAAACTTATTAGAAACCAACAGATTTTGTGCAACTCCCTAAGGACAAATATAATAAACTAAGCTATAGAGAAAAACACCAGGAACTGATGCAGATAAATGACCTGTGCTTGCAGAATTTTATATTGCACATGAACAGAATTTAATCACATACTATAAAGACTAGGAGACCTACTAGGGAAAAAGGTAAAAAAACAATGTTAAAAAATGGATAATCTTTGTAAATTATTCACAGAAATGTGTGTTGCTTAAGAAAAGAAGTTAAGGAGCTTATGTCTATCTAATATTTTTAGGATAATCTATTTTTCAAATGTCATTTGAAAAAAATGACAGCAGGTCATTTCCAGTGGTTACAGCAACTGTTTTTTTTAAGCTTTCTTATATAAAAGGACAGCTACACAAAAGAGCAGAGAATTTATTAGTAACAACATGCCTGAGAGAGGGACCTTGTGGTCAGTCCTGATTCTAGAAATATCAATGAGCCCTAGTCGATTTGTCATTTAAAAGCCATGATATGGCTCATCCTTACCTTCCATAGCTGAGTGATTAACACAAATCTGGCAATATGTTAGTTTGCTATGTGGTAGTGTGGTTTAAAAATAAAGGAGAGAGCACTATTTAGCTACAATTGGAGAAAGGTTTTGAAAGTCTAAGAAATTGAGGAATAATGTGTAAGATAGTTACATAGAAAACAGGTTACTTCTTTGTTCTCCATTTTTTTTCCCATTTCTGCAAACAGCACAATCAGGATGTTGCTTAGACTCTTTGAAGTTGTACACAAGATATAAGATTATTATTTCACAAGAAAGTGAGGAAGAATTTTTTTTTTGCAACAAGAAATGCTTATTTGATTTATAGGCTGTTAACCTAACAGCTCTTATTTCTGGCCAATGTATTACAATGGAATAGAATTCTTCTTAACCCCTTTCTTCTTCCTAATATATATGCATATATATATATATACATCTGTCTTGGAAAGAGATGAATTTCATTTTTTTTTTCTGTAGTATAATGCACTCTTACTTCCTCATTGTTTTAAAAGTATTGTGGTAGGGCAATTATTCCAAGAAGACCCTAGCCAAAAGAGAGGTCTCTGCAATCCCTGGGAAAGCAGTTCTGTGTGGGAGCATGCTGCTGGTTACCTTGCAGCACTACATGCCATCCTCCTGACTTTACCAGTGAGCAATGTGACCTGGGGAAGGTAAAAGTGAGCAGCAGAAGGTCACATGTTAAACCATTTTCACCAAGGAGAAGTCCTTGTTTGATGAGGATAGAACCACAAGACCTAGCATAGCTCTCTACTGCTAGAATGCACTGTGGATAGTATGGTGCTTGGCAATTGTGTGCTTGGTGGGTCCTACACCCTGCAAAAGAAAAGCAGAATTCAAGAATATTCTCTGAAACTAGCAGCAAGTGATCCACAAGAGCAGACATTTTGCTAGCCCTGCAGGGGCGGTGGGCATATGTGGTCGATTTTGTGCCCTTAGCAAAGCACCACCTATGATGCATTTCATGGCTAATGGAAAGGGCTACTGGTGAAACCCAGAGAGGCTCTAAAAAATAATAGTTTCATGATAAAACTCTCATGATGGAGGAAGATGGCTGAGAAGAGACCTGATAATTAGTCTTGAAAAGCATAAACATTATCAGAAAAGAGGAAAAGAATTAAATTGCTTTCCATGTCCACTGTGGCTAATATATGGAGTACACTGATTTGAATTGCAGCAAGAGAAATCAAGCATACAGATTAGGAAAGGCATTCTGTTCTGGAATATATTACCTAAGAAGGGTGTAAAAAGACTTTTATGAAGTCTTTTAAGAACACAGTAGACACACATCTACTGATTTATGTGTAACTGATCCTCCCTGAGTTGGAGGGTGCTTGCAGTGACCTCTTCAGATCCCTCCTAGTCCTACTTCTCTGATTAACTCTGCAGAAAATCACTTTGTTCATCAGGAAAACTTTATAGCTTAAGTTTTGGCAACCTAGCAGAGTCTTACGTTTGCAGAACTGGAATCTCACTGACACTGTAGTCTTAGATGCCCTCGGTAAATATATCCATTATTTAGGGTGAGGATTAACTGTTAGAAAAATGGAATGTATGAGACAGATGCTTGTTTGGGCACTTTTTCTCTTCAGGGCTTTAACAAGTTCCTGATTTTTCAGAAACTCCAGTATCTCCTCACTGGTTGGAATCCCAGCCTGAGTCTCCTAGAGTAAGGTAAGATTTCTTCACTATCCAGAACATAGTTTAGATGGACGTCCCTACATATGCCACATTCTTATAAAAATAGTTTAAGTTAGTGTCTGTTGTACAGAACTCCACAGACTCTCACTATATGAAGATATAAACAATATTAGCATTATTCTTTTTCTTACGTTGTTCTTGGAATTACAGTACATTGTATTTAACTGTACACATGCTTTACCTCATAACTAACCTGTCAAAAATCAAACAACTGTGGACTATTTTGGTACTGTGATAAAATGATAAAGCTAAGCCTACCAGACACACTTGCCAAACATCAAACTAATATTTCCTCCTCTAATCTCTAGCTATTTTCCCATCACAGTCTGATAAACAGATTAAATATTTCCCTGTACTGATTTAGACTGCATTTCAAAACGGTTGGAAAATGTTGCCTATAATTACCTCTACACTGATTTATTTGTGATGGGGATAGCTGCAATGACTCCCTTGTCCCAAAAGATCTCTTTTCTACTGCTCTTATTTTGTGTCTTTTCTCTGAGGAAATGTATAATTTTTATCCTCTATTATTTCTCTGAGTTAAACCCTGTCATTAATTAGCACCTCAAGCTTAGTGCTGATTGCAGGTTTGACACCCAAGAAGACTTTGCAAAGCAGGTGTCCGGTAAAAATGCAGGGCATGAAATATTCCAGAAACTCATCAACTTGACCAGTTGGGATTGTATATTGCGCATTAGTTCAGCTGTACTTACCAGATATGATAATGCACTGAGCAATAGCAATTATGATAATAAGAAATTAACACTTTTTTTTCTCCAGTAAAAGCTAAATTCATTTGGGGCTGATTATGAAAACACTAATTAGTGTTTCATAATGAATGCCTAAAAGTACATAAAACATCCTCAATTAAATTAGGGAAGATTATGGGAAACATTTTGCTATATTAGTTGTTGTTACATATTCTGTAGAATACCTGTCTGTAATGTCATGGAGCCATTCAATTGCAGAGTCTATCTGAGCTGGGAAAGGCCCTGAAAGCCTCTGTAAAGGCTTCAGAATGACTCAGTGGGCTTTGGAATAACCCTTAAAATAGCAGGGTGAACAGTAGGAACATCATCTGGACTGGCTTAATCCCAGTGCTCTTAATTAAGGAAAACTCTTCGCTGAAGGAAGTTTTGATGTAGCCTTCTACCAAGGAGACACACATACACATACATACACATTGCTCATATTTTTTTCCTGCTCTCTATTTTTTTTTCCATCTAAATAATATCTACTATTTTGTTACCTCTCTCCATTAGCTGCTATATTCGAACAGAACGAGGGTGGGAAAGTTAAGACCTTCTATTTAAGGAGCCTTAATGTAATAGCTGGCAAGCTTCTTGATGGAAATGTAGTATACAGGACATATTTCAGTTTCCCCTTCTCTTTTTGCAAGAAAGAACTTAGCATCAGAATTAGACCAGCCAAAACACCCACCAACCAGGCACAACTCTCAGACTGGTTCCAGCAGAAGGGAGAAAACTTGCTATCCAGTTTTGTGTATATGATTGGTGATCAGATACTGCAGGGATGAGGAAGAATATAAATCTGAAAAATAAGATGCAAGAGTTAACAAAACTCCCCAAACTAGAAGTTGTGTGTGATATCCCTGTGTCATTCAGTCCTGTAGGCTATTGTCATTCACACAGAGGAAATAAACAGCTGGGCATAAAAGACCAACATACAGTGGACAGTCAGAGATTTGTACCAGTAGCACAGGTTCTGGCTGTGTGCTTACATTCCCTTCATCCTTCACACAAGGAATATGTATGTGTATATGTATACACACAGGTATACACACATATATTTGATGGGATTGGAAGCAAAGAAGTTGATAGAATTACAGAATTACTGCAATGGGAAGGGACTGTACGGGAACACTGCTTTCTGCTCCAAGCACGTTCAGCAATATGTGAGGTTCCTCCCAACGCTTCCCTTCTTCAGGCTGAAGAAGCCCCATGTCTTCAGCCTGTCCTCACACAGGTCCTTCACTGTCCAATTGATCAACATCTTTCCTGGATGGTGGGGCATCCCCAATGGATACCGTACTCCAGATGTGAGTGTTTAGTAAAAAGGAATAATTTCTACTATCCTTATATCTTCTATAGTTCCATCTCCAACTACTAATAACTCTTCTAATCATTTTCCCTTGCAATAATAGACTTTCTTTTTATCAAACATCGATTTTTAATATCTTGCGAACGTGATACCACCTAAATATATACATTTTGATAGTATCATTGTATCTTTTTAAAAAAACGCACTTGAGTCATACGTTGGGTAACTGTTGCATATTTTAGCAGAAGTACTGTGATTTAAGGGGGAAAAACAAGCTCTATGGATGAGTTTTGGGTTGCTAGAAGTTGTGTTTTCGATTGGTTACAAAAATCAATTTGAAAATCTTCTAAATCTGTTTTTGTTTAGTTGAGTGCCAATCTATGAATGTGTGAAGTATATATTCCTATTTACTGGAACAAATTTGTTTTTATTGAAATAGAATAGTCTGAAGTTGTTTCAGTGCTACACTGTGTGTCAGTTGATACAGCAGTAATAAAAAACTAGCTACAGTAAAACATGACATGAAAAAATAACTGAGCAGAGAGAAAGCTTCACAGGACAGGTTTTTATCATTGTGTTAAGTTTAAACAAGTAACCATATGATTTGAAAGTGCTTGTCTCTATTCATAGCAAATAGAAAATTAATTGTTCCAAAAGTTAAAACACTGAATGGGAGGTATTCTTAAGAGAACACAGGTGCTTGTTTGAATGTTCTAAAACAGAAGTGGTCAGAGAATTGGATGATAAATGCTTGGAAGTTTGGTAATAGAAACCAGTCAAATTTTACAGGTTAATGTAACCTTGGAAAGCAGATATACCCTCCTTCCTTCTCAGGAGAGGGTTATTCTGGTTTTGTACAATTATTGGGATTAAATCTGACCCTTTGAACATTACCCATAACTGAAAGTTCCAAAGCTCTAAAAATCACTTTTATGATAAAGAGCATTTCATAATACAAAATGATAACAAATGAATTCTGAAACATGAAAACCAGAAGGCTTCAGCAATACCAAACATTTTCTCTCAGTTTGTTTTTGAGAAGGCAACTTTAGCAGAAATACCATTTTGCAAGAATTTTATGTGATGATGGAGCTCAGTCTTCCAATGAAAACTGATTCAGGCAGAGTTGTGGTTTCCTCAGTGAGAGCCTTTGCGCTGCCCATTTGGGCAGCTCATCCTGCAATCCTGCTGCAGCCACAGGTGCTGGGAGCGAGGGCTAAGCACGTCTGTGGGAACAGGCAAATCTAAGTGCTACCTGTGTAGAGCTAGTAAAAATCTGCTTGTAAAAATAATAGGCTGCCTCTGACCAGAATTGTTATGAGCTTGAATTTAGAGAATGCAGAAAGGATGTATTAGTCTTTTATTCAAGTTTTCTGCGGTCCTTTTTACCACATGCTTAGCCAAGTCAGCATGCCAGGGTTTTAAAGCTAATTGGATTTCTAAAGCTCCTGATTTTTTTCCATCCAGCATTCAGTGTTTGTTTACATTCCCCTGGACTTATTTAATATAGCAAAAAACCCCACAGTTTACAAACAGTAGAGAATGAAACAGAGCGGACGCTTATAAAATTAAGACCTGATCAAGCTGGGAAGGACTGTGAGGCTGTCGGAGGAGAGGGTTAGAATAATAGTGAGAAGAAGATCTTGAGGAATGGGAAGAGCATCCAAAAGCAACACAATTAAATTCAGTAAAGAAAACTAAAGGGAAGATAATTTCATTATAGCTACACAAAGCAGTTCGGGTGGGCAGCGTTCGAGTATGGCTTTCCAGCATGCCGGCTTCTCTGGGGAAGTCTGGCTCTGTGTCCCGGCTGGGTGCAGGCTGCCGGGCTGGGCGTGAGCGCTGGCATCAGCTGCCACCCCACAGCGACCGCTTGGTTGTGCATCAGAGGGGCCACTTGCTCTACATGGAGCGAGGAGAATATCAAGCAAGGAATAACTCATTACCCAATGATGTGGCAGAAAATAATGCGAGAGAAATAGAAATACAAAGCTGTTGCAAGTAGAGCAATCTCATTCCTCAATGTCTTTATATGTATTTTATTTGTATGTCAGAGTTTCTAGGCCAGATATTAAGAAATAAAAAAGCCTGATTGTGCAGTATTTGTGTCCTAGAATTAGCTAGCTGTAATGTTTGTGAGAGCCTTTTGCTGGAGGCTTTGGAGCCAAGGGTGAATAAATGCTTGTGATGGGTGATGAAAATATCATTCCTCTAGTCCTCAGGATGTTTGAGGCTTTCATTTTAGTTTCCAAGTTCTGTCAATGAAGTTGCACAAACAAATCTCACCATCTGTCTTGATAGGTTGTAACTATTTTATTCTTATGCCTCAATCCCATTCAAACCGGAAACTAACTGTCTGCAAACAAATATATTATTGGTATTGACATCGATATCCTGCAGATCAAAGACCTCGTCCTGAAGTGCATGAATGCAGAATGCGGCAAAAAATATTCCCTCCCATATAGATGAGTTGATGAATAAGAGCAAATAAGATCAGGAAAGAGTTTCCTTGCTCCCTAGTAGCTGGGAAAAGTTACTGTTTCTATCTTCTGGAAGTGTTACAGCTTCTTCTATTACAGGCAGCTACAAAGCAAAGCAGCTATTTTTACATTTTTAAAAGACGGTGTCTCTGTTTGCACCAGTATTGTCACTCCTGGCATAGCAAGATAGTTTCTGACTGGCAGATGGTGTGAGAAAAAGTCACCATTTCCAGAGATGCTCTGCTCTGCAGTCCATGGCTGTTCTTTGTACAGCTTCATATAAAAGATGCATTTGAAGCACAAAACTTTAAGATTGGAAAATAATTTTTAAAGAAGTTATGGTACAACAGACTTTTTGCATGTTGATATTTAGAAGGTAACAGAAAAGACAAATAGGCGCTTTCTTTTTCCCACACCAAAAAGAGAGACGAAAGCTGTCGTTATAAAAAAATTAAAAAGCAAGAAGTTTAGGATTTTTTTTTAATGCCCCATTTATAGCGTCATAATAGCTGGCAAAAATTTGGGGCATTTCTTGAATAACAAAAGTTCTTTTGAGTTCATTTCTCTCTTATTTACAAACGTAAAAACATAGCCCTTTAAAATGGGATATGGGGAAGTTCAAACAATCATTTAAATCTTTTACATAACCTGCATATAACCTGGTATGTAGTAATGTACCCACCCTTGATCCAGAATAGCAGTGATGAATTACACTATGGAGAGAATTAATTTGTGTTTACATAGTGTTTCCTTCATATAAATAAGATAGAAATTAATAACAATTTTAGTAAGAACATTGTGTGGTAGTCTAAAATTGATTTAAATGGGGACAGAAGTATGATATAGTAATAATAATAGTCAAAATAATTGTCAATGTTTTCAGACAATATTTTTTCAGAATATTTCCATAATGTTAATTGTTGAAAAGAGTTACTGACTTTTGAGGCTTTCTAAATAGAAAGAATATGGCCAAACTTGTGCTTGTTTTGAAAAGGATTAGCTGATTAAGGAGTCAAGAAAAGCTAATCTAAGTTTGCTGACATTTCATTTATTATACTTAAAATCTACTGTTACTGGATATTCTTTAGTCTTTTTTTCCCTTTCTTGCTTCTGACTTACAACTGAGGCGATCTGTCCTGGACAACTTGAGTAAACAATAGGATTTTAAGAGCAATTGGATAGCACAGCTACAGAGATTTTGCTCTAAATTCCATTATATTTTCCCTTCCGTTACTTAGAGACTAATGATTTTTGCTTTTCAGTCTCAAAGCATCATTTGAAAGCCCATCAAAATAGTGCAAAATCTATGAAGCAGAACTAAAAAGGCCTTCACTGACTGTTCATGGTCTGTATTTCACAGATGGGGACACTAAAGACCCTACAGCTGAGATTCAGAGGTATGGCCAGGATGTTTTAGATGCACATGCACACGTGCGTAACTTTACTTGGTGCTTTCATGGAGACTGCCAACTTGAGCAAACGTGCATGTCCTTGCACGTGCCTGAGACATAAGGACCCTGTGTGCACTGCCCTCCCAGGTGCTGTTAGCAGTACTCTCACTTCTGTCCTGTCTGATTTTCATAGTTTAGAGCTTTCCTAATGTCCAGTGGCAACATAAGCCAACATAAGAAGTGCCCAGTCCCTCCGAGGTTTGTGTAGTTTCCTCTGTTTTGAGGAAACAACTTTGTTCCAAGAAGTAGAACTCTGTAAGAAACTCATATGTAGATGGAGTCTTTTGGATACAATTTACTTTGTGCAGAAGGCTCAAGCACAAGGGAGGCTATTTCAGTAGTAAAATGAATCATTTTGAAATGTACTAATCCTCTACATGTGACAAAATATGCAGTGCTGGCCAAGAAGTGCCCTTATGGTCTTTGGTATTACAGTCATTGGATAGAAAATAGGAGGAGCAGGTTTCTCCTGTCACCTGTACAACCTAACGTTGTACCAGAGTTTGGGCAGTAAGTGCACAGAGGATCAGATTGCCACATAGATCAGAAAGTTGCCCAAATTCTGTTTAACCATTAACATTGACATCAAATCTAGATAGCAGTGTGGGAGGAGAGTATGAGGCAAGAGCAAGACAAGATGGCAGGTCAAGCAGGCCTCACGTCTTGCATTGACAGCATGGGACCTAATACCCAGAGCGTGGTTCCCATGGGAAACTAAGCAGCCTATTTTGGTATTTTTGGTGCAGGCATACAGAGGCTGGCCTCCTGTAACATAAATCTACATACAGTATTTGAATAACATTTTATTTTAGGAATCATTTTGTAATGACTGACCTGTAGCATGCAGAGTATTTTTATTTTATATTATTTTTAATGATTTTATCAAGGGGGGTCAAAATCTTCGTATATCAGGATAGTCAAAACTGTTGTATTATCATTATGAGGCTCTTGGGACCCTGTGCCACTGTTAGTGAAGTTATAAGAATTTTGCTTCTGACTTTAGCAGATAAGTTTGGAGGTTTTGTGGGAGCAGAGGGAGTAGCCTCTGAACCAGGAACTCCTTGGATACTCTGGGGATATTCACCGGCGTTAGGTATCAGGTGAAGGTTAATATACTCTGACCATAGGAGTGGAGGTCATGAGTTTCCCCTTACCCTGAGTATGGGTGTGTGTGGTCTATAGCTGGGAATTGCAAGGCCAGCCTAATGTCTTGCTTAACAGAAATGAGGCTGAACTATAATCTAATAGCTGGGGGAAATACATACGATTTTATTCAGCATTAATTTTCATAATAGAGGTATAGGCGTAAAATTTGATCTTTTGCTTAAAGGAGGGAGTTTTCACGAATATTACCTTATTTCTGCAGTGTTCCAGTCTTTACATAAAGGTCACCTTTTTTACTTGGCATTTTTCAGCAATAGATGTTTAAGATGGTCCTGATATCTAATAATATGTTTGTATGGGGGGTGAGGAAGAAACATTAATTTTGAAAGAAGCAAGATATTTACTCTTTAAAACTGAGTCACCAAATTAATGGTGCAATGAGTTGTCTCAAAGGCATATATGTCTTCATTTTGTTCACTATGCTGTGCTATAAGTGATTCCAAATTGCACAACAACTGCTTAGAAAGCCAAGGAGCATTTCTGAAGTAGCAGCATAGGGATATTCTGTTGCGCTATTGCTTTCTGGAAAGAATATCTGCTGCTGGTAGCTACTGGAATAAAAACAAATTTCTCACGTTATTTTCTTTGACAATATTTTGCTGCATCACCAGCTACTTAACACTGTAGGCTGCACGATTCAGTCAATCAGCCCTGAGCGGTAAAAGATTGTGGGTTGTTCTTCATACTGGCAGTTTTGTGGCACTCAACGCATCACAGTGTCAGCACTCTCATTCCTCTCTCTGCAGCTGTATGCAGGGCTCTGTATACAGAGATTTCCTTGCAAAGCCTTTTGAATCTTGCTTGAAAAGCAGTCTGTAAGCACTAGGTATTCTATTTTTTCCTTTGTTGTGCAATATTTATTCAAGCAATAGGTCTGCTTTCAGCACTATGTCAGTTCCCAGGATATATCTGCCACCTGATGCAATATTCCTTTGTCTGGGGCATCAAAATGGGTAGCTGTGGAATTTATTGCTGTGTCATAACCACAGAATTATAATTTTGTCCAGGAAACTAGAAGAAGAACTGGAAATGCTTTTGACATGAAGAAATTCATCTACATCTAAGCAGACTTGTTAAGACAGGGTTTGGGGTTGTTGCAAGGATAAGGATTACTGAGCTGTGAAGTGTTTTGTTGTTGGATCTTCTGAAATACAAAGCTGCTCCATTACTGGATGAAACAGGGAACAAAAATAGATAGTGAAGATGAGGATGTGATGGAATGAATGGGGTTAGTGGTGCTAGGATATGAAGGACGCGTCTCGAATATCTAGTTTGAGCTCAGGAGTAGGAAAGACTGTGGTGTGTTTTGCTGTCCTACATTGACGAGACAGTGGCCTGTGTGATTCCAGCATGTCCTTAGGTAGCCCCTGGCACCTATGGGACATTGCAGAAACCACAAATAGCTCTGAATTCTGCAATTTGCCTCTCACTGAAGTTAATTTCATACCACCGTGAGGCATTTCTATGAGTTCTTAATAGCCTTTCATTTAAGTTTGTGACTTCAGGACACAGAAGCAAAGATCACTGGTATGAAAAATGCAGCACCAGCAAGTGCTGCCTTAAAAAGTCTTTCTCCATGTCCTTCTGCAGTAAAGAATTGCTTGACTGTGCATGCCAGGGTGAGATTTCTATTTTATAATTGTTTTGTTTAGTCATCAATGCTCTCATCCCTCACATTATTAATTGCTTTGCACTGATATAGAGAGAAGAATACTGCAAAAGATTCTGGAGCAGGCTGAACAAATTAAAGAAATCAGAGACAGAGAACAAAACCAGCCCTCTTCCTAGTGAGCAAAACAAAGAAAAAAAGTGCCTGCTATTTAAATGGATTTGGATATTATATTTTTCCTCTTTTCTTTTCTTTTCTTTTCTTTTTTTTTTTACTATTTTTTAGACTAAAGGCTCTCAATAAAGATTTGGGCCTTTGAAGGGATTTCTAGCCTGAGAGGGCTGCAGAGCCAGCAGTTTTCTTGCAGTGCCAAGGTATTTTCACTGGAGATATTTTCAGTCTTCCAATAGGAAGGAATATTACCTGACACAGCAGCACCCTCCTCGGCAGCTCTGTGCTGCGAGGCTCTAGGTGTCTGCAGCTCTTGACGAGCGTGTTGGGAGTTAAACTGCTCCGTGCAGGGCAGGGCAGAGCAGAGGGTGGAAGCCCTGCAGCCTTCCAGGCTGCAGCCCTCTGGCCCCGCTGGCAGCGCTCAGCACGCTGCAGCGGGGCTGCCAGCCAGGCGCCTCTCTTAGGCCTTGGCACCATGTAGGTGACAGATAAAATCATACTGTGACAAGATACAAATTCTACACGCAGGTGTCTTAAACAATAACCCATTACACCTCATGGGCAGTACTAGAAGGGTTCAAACTTTCTCCCAAGACTGTTCTAACCTGAAGATTGTTTTTTAAGGGAGATCTGCCTTGGGTTCGAAAGGTTTTTAATGGACTGGTCAGCATCTGGTGTTCATTGAGCTGCATCAGTTGCTACCTGGCTTTTGCTAGATAAGGATCTATTCTGTTGCATTCATGTTTGTTTGTTTTTTACCCCTAAGTTCCTAGTTTTACCCCTAAGTCATTTAAAATCATTGAGGATCTCACTTTATCATGGGATCCTCGCCCACTAACAACATACCTAAAGCTGTTAATGATTCTATATGATGTAAATATGTTTCTATCCATATTGATATGTATTTCTGCAAGAACCGGCAGCTTGTTCAGTGTGATAATTTTTTTTTTAAGAGCTACCACAAGGACTTAAAATTTACTAGCCAAAGAGAAGTTGCTAATAATTTCCCTTCTGTTGAGAATTTCAATAGGTCTTGAATTATGATTTTTCTGTTTTACGTGCATTAAGCTAGAGACGCTAAAGTTGTGCTACAATAGTTGTAGTTGTCCTGTAATAGACATTCTAGTCCAAATGACATAATACATTCACTGAAATTATTTTAAAAAGCACTTTGCCAGAACTAGGCTGTTGAACTCAATTTGGTTTTCTACAACTATGTCTAAAGATATTAGCTTACCACTGAATTAGAAATGTTTTGGTAGAGTAACTAAGTAAACATGAATACAGAACATTAACAGAGGCTTTTTTTATTTCCCTTTTGTTTTCCACCTCATCCATATTTAGGCTGCCAGATTGTGCTTTGAAGGAGTGGATTTTGGACAGATATTTTTCAGAGCTTAGTAACTCGGTGCTAACAAGTCTTGAGATATTCCACTTTAGAGCTGGTGTTAGTATTAAAGACCAAGGCAGACTTCAGAAGGAAGCCCTGTGCAGAGGCTCCCTTTATGTTACAGAACTTTTATAAATTGAATGAAGTGGTTGACACAAACTCACACGGCAAAAGTGACCTGAAATTTTCTCCTGAAATGTCTAAAACCTACAGAAACCAATGAGAACAATTCTGATAGGATCAGTGGGCTTTGCATGTTTCTTCTGGAAATTTGATCAGTGAAGTTCAAGCTGAGAACTAGATTTTTTTCTCAGCTTTCCAAAGCTCAGGGGAATTTGGCACTTCATCTTTAGGTCTGGCCTCTTTCCATTTAAGACACTTAAAACTGCCAAAGACCTTCTGTATTAGTCTGAATATCTAACAGTAAAATAAAATAAGAACATTTCAGTGCTGAAATTGTTTTTGTGTTTCTATCTAGTATTTTTGTTATAGTATCCCATAAAAATGTTTCTGGAAACTAATTCAAATGAAACAAAGCCTATAAACAGGGATTAAATATTCAAACTCTGAAGATACAGTCCCCTGATTTGACACCTGTACCATCCCTGACAATGATTAATAAATGAGCAGACTTTCTGCAAGCTCCAAACTTTGCAAAGTTCCAGCATGACTCTTTGAAAGAAACAATATCATAGATAAATTACTTTCATTTACCTCCCTCTCACTTATTCACTGCAGTTCTCCGAGTGATAGCTACTTATTTACCTGATTTTTCAGTGACACTTTCATAGTAAAAAATTAACCCTTTTCCCCTCCACATCATCCCTTGATTACCAACTTACCTAGTGGGAGAACTATGAAGAAAGGTAGCCAGCACAAGATAAACATGCCAACTACAATTCCCAGCGTCTTGGCTGCCTTTTTTTCTCTGGAGAATTTAAACAGTTTGAAAGCTAAGGAGTTCCTGTGGTTGTGGCCCTTGGATTTGGTGCTGTTTAATGTGTCCTCATGCATGTTCTTGTAATGAATCCGTAAAGTCAGCTCCTTGGAGTTGGACATTTCTTTCATAACCCCAGCTTCCAGGTTCTTAGTAGTCCTCTTGGCCACAATGTAGACTCGACAGTACATTACGAGGATGACAATCAAGGGAATGTAAAATGAGCCCAAGGAAGAAAACAAAGCGTAGAACGGTTCTTCCGTGATGCGGCACTCCTTGTCATCCTTGGGTGCTGGCTCTTTCCAGCCCAAAAGAGGCCCAATGGAGATTACCATGGAAAGGACCCAGACACCCAGGAGAGCCAAAATTGCTCTTCTTCTTGTTACCAGAGTTGGGTACTGGAGAGAATAACGTACCCCTATATATCTATCTATAGAAATTGCACATAGACTTAAAATAGAAGCTGTACAGCACAGCACATCAACTGCTGCCCAGATATCACAAAATATCCTCCCCAGAACCCAGTAGCCAATGATTTCCAGTGTAGCAGAGAATGGAAGCACAGTAAAACTCAGCAACAAATCTGCTATTGCAAGGTTAATTATGAAATAGTTGGTAGGGATTCTTAAATGTCTATTGCAAGCAACAGAGAGAATAACCATGATATTACCTATAATAGCAAAGAGTATAAAGGCACCTAGGATAAGCCCCACAATTATAGCCCTACTGACATCCAAGGCAGGTGAATCCAGGTTGTTTGCTGTCTCATTGGAGCTGTTTGCAGAAAGATTGCCATTATTTAGTGCAGATGCTTTCAAATATCCAGGTGTTGATGAATTGGATTTATCATCAAGGTAGGTATTCATCTTAAAAATCATCCTCCATAGCAAGCAATGATAGGATCCCTTGCACAATATGCAGACCGTCTGAGTTCAGTTGTAAGTTATCTCTCTACCCAAGAAGTTGCTGTGAAGCCCCAGCCAGTTTTAGGTGGCAAACTCATCCTCCCAGCAAGCTGTCAGCTCTGCCTGCACACAACTTGCCTGGCGTGAAGTCCCCTGAAGCCTGCCAGCAGTCCTGAGCTCTGCAAACTTGCTTAATTTCTCCTATCGGCTTGTTTGAGCAGAAATTATCAGGCAGACGTCTTGGCTGAGGCTTGAAAGTAGCTGGTTAGGTCGTGACGTCCCTGAAATAAAAGACAGGTTTACTGCTCTCCCCTGTGCCCAGCTGCGGACTCTGCCTCTGCGGGTAGCATTTGGGAGCGGAGGCAGTGCCACAGGAGCGGGGCTGGCGCTGGGCTGGCTGCTGCCACCACCGCGGCTGCCGGAGCGGTGACATCAGCGCGCGGCACAGCGCTAGAGGGCAATGCACTTCCAGTTACAGCTTCCCGATCCCAGCCGGAAAGCTCAGCAAATGGTATGTATCAATCTTAATTAAAGCATTCACCACAGAGGAAGCTGGATTGGAAACCCTTAAAAAAACAGTTTCATTATCTGAGAAAAATATATGCACTGGGATGTGGCGAAAATGCAATTTCAGTACAAAATGATCTAAAATTCTTTGACGTTCAGTCACCCAGTACATGTATTTGAGTTTGTTTTGTAACCAAAGTGAAGCTCATGGAATTTTAGCGAACTCATGGTATCCCACCTTGTAGGGAGAATATGCACGTTCCAAAAATCCCTAGTTTATAGGTGGATTCTATATTTAATGATAACATAGAAATGTACCTGGAGTAATTGTTTCTAATAGTAAATATTCCTTTCATACAGAAATAGAAACAGATGATCAAAATCCAGGTCTCTGATAAGATCTTTGTGTTTGTCCTTTCCTCCCAGGTACTAGGCACCTCTGTGGCTTCATCTCACCTTTTTTAACCACATAACTGCTAAGCATGGATGGTTTGCAGATCACAGTCTGAAGGCTGCTGAACACTCCTAACTATAGCCAAAGTGAAGGACAGTAGTTTCTTCATTTGAGGTAGCTTTAGGTCACTTGGTAGGGAGAAAATTTCAATTCTTTATAGCTTGGTGCCGTTAAAAACAAAAAGTGAAAGATTAGCTCAACATATAACTGCTAGGAGTACTGTTTTCAACTTTCTGCCATCAGATATATCCCACAGCTGTTGTCTGCAGGACTCTAGGTTACAGTATATCGATTTTCCTGTGACAAAATGTACCGTGTTTAAAACAAAAGATTCATTTTTAATGTAACAGCTCTAACAGACTGTTGCAGCTGAGTGCCGCCAGTTTTAAGGGCCAAGCTGTCAACAGCTCTGGCTGAATTTCATTTGACAAGTGGATGGCAGCATTTGTGTAGCCCTTCCCGGCCAGAGTGCCTATAGCAGAGCTCTGGTGTCCGGAAACTTTTCTTTGAAACATTTGCAAGAATGACAGGACAACGTGTCAGGGATAACTGGCGGGAACAGGAGCAAACACTCAATCCCAAGCTTTGCCTCAGCTTTCCTGCCTCTGCGCTCCCCTAGACACAGCTGTTACTGCAGACCAGCCTGCTGGGCACCTGTGAGCCTGGTGGCTTCTCGCTCTCGCCAGACACCCCTGCCCTTTCTCAGCCTTGTGTTTGCTGATGAACCTTCTCTGCCTTGTCCGCTTCGTGGTGGGGAGTGCAGCCACCAGCCGCATGTCCCCAGCACTGGTCAGGCTGCCACTGCCACTGGCCACCACCACCACTGTGGCAGCATGCGCAGCTGAACAGGTACATTCATGCAGGCAAATTGATTTGAGGTCTTCTGTGACAGGTGCTGCAACAAAACATCAACAGAATATGCCCCAAACCCCAGAAATGAGCACTTTCCTTGGGTGGATAGTGGAATAGATACCATGAAAAATAGTTACTTTTCTTTCTGCTGAGTTCAAGATAGCACTTAAGTTAGTGCATTTGAAAACACCAGATCAGAGGCATGTAACTTAATACTGATTGCAGAGTTGCTATCATTCAGATGATTCATAGTTTCCAAAGAATACAATAGTTTAAGAGTCTGGAGATT
Source organism: Crypturellus tataupa (assembly GCA_034781795.1). Taxonomy (NCBI): domain Eukaryota; kingdom Metazoa; phylum Chordata; class Aves; order Tinamiformes; family Tinamidae; genus Crypturellus; species Crypturellus tataupa. Next base: position 1,949,908 of record JAWLRI010000843.1, on the reverse strand, counting down.
CTACTCAATATTATTCAATAATGATGTACAGCAAGACATAATACCCTTTAGCTATTTAATATCACACTGCTGAGAACTTGCTGAAGCAATAAAAAGCTGAATATAAAACATTTATTTATGGAAACATGGAGAACCTCTTCAAAGGTTATTAGATGGCTCCAAGACGTGAAATCTGCTGAACATTTAAGATGTATTTCATCATAGCAGTAATGATCAGTAATGCTTCAAAAGGAGCTCTGTTGTCATGGCTCTGTTTGGTAATGACTTAATTCCTTTTGTTTTAAAAAAGGATGTTAGAGATATGTGCTGATGTTTTGATTTCATTTCAGAAACGTAGCAGACGTTGCCAGAGCATTTCTGCAACACTGGTGAGTAACAACAACACAGAACTTGACCGGGTATGGGAACCGGGGCCTACATAGAATTTAAAAGAGTATACCTATGTATAGTTTAATATAATTCCTCTTAATTAGAGTTCCTAATGATTAAAACCAGAAGAAATAAAAAAAAACAGATGCGACTGAATTAAAACAAGGCTATAGTATCAGAAGCAGTTTGGCTTATTCACTGTGGCATAGCAGTATAGCTAATATATTTGATCCAAGTGTTGTAATATCTCAGTATTTCATAGATTAAATTTGTATTAACAACTTTGGATATTTATGGCCAGGGACTGAAATACACAAGTCTAATGGGAATGATGCAGGCAATCTCTGTCCTTGGTAAGGGCCAGACTTGAGATACAAGGTGTGCTTTGGAGAACAGGGAAGTATTTCCAGTATTCAGGGTTTTTGTTCATTTAGGTGGGAGTTTTCCCACCTAACAAGGACTCAGAAATGATATGCAGTGCTCTGTGTAATCCAGTTCTCTGCTTTTGGAGAAGTAGCAAAGAAAAAGGACCATCCAAGTGCAAAATAAAGCAAATCAGAGCTTGTTCTATAGCCCTAATGAACCTAGGCACCTGGAATCCACAAAGACAACTGAGATCTTTCCTTGAATTCCTAGGCCCTGCATTAAAAAGCAGAGAATTTGAACTTTATACAGGTTGCATGGTATACTCTCAGTGATGTATTTGACCTGATCCCTGTTACAAGTAAATCAGTATGAAGCATATAACCACATTTCAGATGCAAAAGATATGTTATTGATGGGAATATTTTACTCCCTGGTGAGATTTATAAAATAGTAACATATTAGACAGAGAGGGTTAACAGAGCTTTTGAAGTGCAGTTGGCACTTGGTCTCTAAACAGGCAGGCAGTCGGTGCGCTTGCTCTGAACGGGGCTTCAGAGCTCCTGAAAATGCAAACTGGCCTCTCTAATTTTTCTTCCAGCCTAAATTAAGTTTAGGAATAAAATGAAGAAGAGTATTCTAATCCTCAGTGAAATTCATGACAGCAATATATTAGAAAGTTTTATATAACAGAAATTCAACTAGTTTTAATGAAATGAAAACTATTTATTGGCACGATGAAGTTTTGAATGAAGAGAATTGCCAAATTCTCTTTGGTTGGTTTTAGTGCAAAACTAGCTGTGTCTACCACACATTTTTTTCCCTAGGAAATAATGGATAGAAACTACATCCTGGTGGAGGGATTAAATGCCATCACCTACTATTTAGAAAGTTACAGCACTGTATTTGAAAAATGCTTCTCATTCTGTTAAAATAAATAGCGCCGAGGTCTGCAAGGCTCTGAGGACTGTCACCTCCCATCGAGTCTGAGGGGTGGCCAGGAGAGCCTGTCAGGTCCTGGCAAAGCAGCAGGGCTGTGGTGGTGAGGCAGGGAGTGCTGGGCTCTGCTGAACCACTACTTTCTTTTCCTCTGCAGTTAAACTATCTCCTAAGCCAAATGGTTTAGAGTAGGATTACAGGGGAATGAGTTTGAGATTTTACTCGGCGTATTACCGTCTGTTCTATAGCATACAAATAATAATTCACATAGCCTGCACAGTCTTTTTTAAAAATACACGTTGCTGAAAACAGTCTTCATCTAAAGTGTCTACCATGACATTGAAAGGATAGGAATCAAATGCCGAAAAAAGGAAAACTTTTTTTAACACGACACATAACTCACGCTGCTCATTGTCATAAAGAAACCTTGTGCCAAGAGCTGTGCAAGATTAGAAGCAGATTAGACGTTCATGTGACTAGTGAAACAATCACGGATACACTAGCTAACATGACAGCAGGGCTGTAAATCTCCATGCCTGAGAAATAAACTTGAAGGTAAATTCAGGCTGGTTGGAAGCTTCTTGTACCGGCAGATTATGTCGTAAGCAATTAGGCTAATTTCTGTGTCTGCTTCTGAAACATTTCTTCATTCTAAAAATTAGGGGAAGAGCCTGGAGTAACATTTTTAACAGAGCAGAAATGTGGCTGAGGAAGAGAATTGTCAAAGGCATTACGGCCAGCTCAGTGATGAAGTTGCTGAGTTGATGAGTGGGAATTTCTGCTGGCTTGATACTTTTGACCTTCGTCTTTAAGCACCAGAATGGCTCTTAGGAACTTCTGAAACCTCTCCCTAGGTCTGTTCCAGAGAGCCAGGATTAAATCTGAGCTTCATGATAGCCCTTTCTTTAAAAAAGAAAAAAAACCCAGGTAGTTTATTTTGCCTCTAGCAGGTCACAGCAATTCATGTCCGTAAATACTGGGTCATTTGAAACATAAGCTTGAATTTTACAGCTTGGGGTATTTTTGTGAAAGGTCAACATTTCCTCTTTTTAAAAAATAACATAAACCTCTTTCTCTCCTCGCTTCATTTCATTAAGTTCTGAGCATGGTGTGCACAGTGCTTCATTACATCTTTATGGCATTCTGAATTTGCAAAGGCAGTATCTTATTGCCAGTAAGTGGATAGGGGCTTACTGCTAATAAACACTCCCATTCATCTTGCCATAATGATATACCAACCCACTCTGATCTTTTGCCTTCATCAAAATGCCTGGAGAGGCAATGACTGAGTTTTATGTGTGTAATAATACACATCCTAAAATATGCACCCCAGATCTTCATTCAAAGAAATCTCTGTCAGTTTATCATTTAGTGTGATCTGTTGCTTTCTGTAGCTCTGTAATTAGATATACTTTGGGATACCCTTATTCGAATGAAGCCATTTATTTATTCTTGAAAAAAAATGAGTTCTCGTTTTGTTAAAATATGGCCAGCTCCGAGAAAAATAATTTGAGGCTTTTTTTCCATTAGTCCCCTGCTCCAGATAAAAAAATAGAGAACTTGGAAACTTGTATTTGTCCTTCATACTTCACTAATAATACAACTTTTCCTTAGCTGAACTCTTTGCAGCAGAAAAGATAATGCGAATTGACAAAACTGCTTTGAGAATGCTTATAAACAGATAGAAATCTTTGGTGGTACTCCACTGCTGAAAACATTAATGTAATAAAGAAACAAACGACAAGCAGGTGAAGGAGTGGTACTTTCAAAATCAGGTTGTGCAGAAGAGAATGAGATGATGAAATTAAAAAAAACATTTAGTACAGCATTTAGCAGAAGACAAAATGCAAACAAATTGTGGGAAGCATAAATAAATGTGTCAAACTGAAGAGAAAGCAAATTGCATTAGCGCTGAGTTAGGGCAGGTGGGAGTAAAGTGGCAATGCCATCTGTACCATCAGTCGATATGCTGAGCGTATAGAGGGACGATGGGGAAGATGAAGAGTAAGAATGGAAAACAAGATCTAATAGACCTTATTAATGTCCCTATAGAGCATGAAAGAAATAAGTTTTTGGCAAACAGCAAAAAAAATGGGACCATGACTTTAGTCATATCTGTAAATTTTCTACACATGATAGTCCGTCAGCCCAGGCTAGAAGGGGATATCTGCACTATGTGGAACCCTGGAACTAGCTGGAGAAACTGAAATTGAACATATGTCCCTTTTCTTCTAAGTACAATTAGACACATCTGTTTAAGCACTGAATGGAAAATTATGATTTTCCCTCTTCCATAATAATTCTTAAGATCAGCATGTGAGCCAGCTATTTAAGTATTCCAGATTCTTCTTCTTAATAATATTTTGAATAAATGTAAATACTTGTAAATATGCACTAAATGTCTAAATTTCATACCACTCGGAGTCAATAGAAGTACATGCTACTCCATCTTTTAGACGTGAGTATAAGAAGAGAAATAAATGAATTTTTCAGTATTACGCAGTGCATCAGTGACAGTGTTGAGTACATATCGCTGCTCAGTCACTAGAACATATTCTAGTCAGAACTTAAAGGAAAAGAATTAGACACTAGAGATTAGCTGATATTTTCTATTGAAATGAGCAACAAACTCTTTTTTACATAAATATTCATGAATTTGGTACTTTTCCTTTTTTCTTTTCCTTTGTGAGAGGTCATAAAAATCTATAACCACTCTTTATTTCTCCAGAGAAAAAATAGATGAAAGGAAATGTCTTCCTTTTTCCCTTTTTCCTGACAAAATTTGGAAAATTATATCTACAGATTTGGCAATTGTATCTAATTCTAATTAAGCTTGCATTAAGTATGAAAATGAAACACAATGTATATGGTCTCATGGTTGACAGTAGTGTAAGAGAACACTGAGAACAGCTTTATTTCTTGCTTCCCAGGGCTAGAATGATCTCTGCAACTTTCATATTCCTGTGGCTTAACAGAGGGACATGCCAAACCTGGACAAGTCCTGTGGCAAAGCCAAACAGGACAGAGTCACTGCATAGCTTCTCATTCAAGCTGTGTAAAGCACCTGATCCCTTTGTACTGCAAAGGAGAGAGAGAACACACAAGAAAAGAAACCCCAAGCTTCCTTTGCAGGTCTCACTTTGATTACTTAAAAATTTTTGCAAATACCTATGTACTCTAAATGATTATTATGGATTGCCTGGGTATATTGCAACTGCCAGTGCAATGCCCAGACTTGTAATACATCCTTTGGAGTTAAAAGCATTCACCATTACATAGAATTTATGCTCTAAAATCATTTCTAGCATCAGCATGTAAAAAAAAGCAGCAATAAGAAATACTCTCCAATGGGGAAAAAGACTGTGACCACTATCAAGAAGCCTGAACAGCTGTTATGTTCTGGTTTGGAACTGGGTAATTTCCAGCTCTGGCAAATGCTACAAGATGGGAAGGCTGCCTCCAGTGGATAGTAGCCTCATGCTGCATGTCTGACCCACAGGAGTTTCACCATTCCGACAATCGGGGCACTATAGGATGAAATGGGGTGCAAACCACTAGATTACATCAGAGCCGCTCATCTATAACCTGAAAGTTCACTGGCAGCAGTGAAGAGCTTAGTGTAGAGAACAGATTGTGTCATTTAGCAGCTCTCTACCTTAGATTCATCACAGAGCTATCAATAATTTACTAAAGGTAAACACAGTTATTGATTTGTCATTTTCTTATCTAAACAATAAGAACTGGAACACCAGACAGACAAGATACGAGCCTCTTCCTGAAACGACCCATAACCACATGAATATCTGCTCTTACTTGGCTTTGTTTGATGAAGCAAAGCTGTGTGATGCTGCAGAATGCAGCTGCCTGAGACCGGGCCCAACTGAGATCAAGAGGATTCTGATGGAATTCATAATTTTACAAGTTTGTTGCAAGTGAGGTTCTTGAAAGTGTCAGAAGTCACGAGTCAGAAAAACAAACAAACAAACAACAACAACAACAACAACAAACAGGAGGTAACAGTTTTGAATAGTCTGATTTTTAGAGTTTTTGCAAGATCATTCTCAATAAGGTGTCCTCGCTCAGCATCAGTTAATGCACAATCTACAATTAGGCATAACCTCTTGTCTGGAGGGCGTCACACTACATTGCCAGTGTTTGGCAAAAAGAACTAAAATGTGAAGGAGGGGTGTGACGAACTTGGGGCCAAAGGAAAGATCAGAGAAGTATCTGAGAGCTCTGTGAGTGAAACTGTCTGCATTAATCTGTCTGAAACGTGTGGACATACAAGAGGGAATTTTTTGGAAAAGGTGAGTGCACCAGTGCGTACATTGAATTTTATGAGAAGAGACTAGGCACTTGATAACATCAGAAAGTCATGTTTTGAGATATTGCTAGTGATTTCTGATCCCTATGTTGCTTAGTTATAAAAAATCCTTTAGAAATTATCCTTTAGAAATAATCAGCTGATGAACTGATATGCAGGGTGTCTGTTGGATAATTTGTATCCTCATTAGGCAGTGCTTCTAGAGACCTTTTCCATTCCAAGTCTGTTAGGTTAATATTTGTACTAAGTAAGAATGACAATTCTTGACTCCAACACCGTACATATCCATTAGAAAAAAACAATTCAACGAGGCGTCGACGAGCTTACAACTTAGAGATGCCAGATGAAGTCATTAGACTTGTCAGTCAGTATGGCACCACTCTTCTGATTAGTAACTTTCCTTATTTGGACAGGAATCACCCTACAATTCTGTGGCTTAAGGAGACTTAGTTGTAACCAGACACTACTCCAACAATTTCTGGTTAAAAAATAACTCACCTTGTTGTAAGGACACGCAGGGAAAGAGCATTCTGACCTACTTCGGACAGGAAGCTAATCACGACTTCTTTCCTTCTGACCTTTTGGAATGAGCACGAACATTCACCCATGATGAAGATAATGGAAGAAAATATGTATGAGAGTGAGTCACTGAAATTTTTGTTCAGAAAGCAAGATCCAGGATCCCAAGAGAATTTATTTATAGCCTGAGCAAACTCAGTGGAGAGTTTCAGGAGGACAAATGAAACTGTAGGAGAAGTTAAAGTAATGAATAATGATAACTCAAATATGTTATTTCCATCACAAGTAAGCATATTATGGCAATGAAACTGCGGAAGGACTAAGACCATTTTAGTTCTGTGAGGCCCTGCAAGAGGTTTCAAATGTGCCTTGGGAAAGGTGGCCTTTCACACAGTGCCTCCATATGCATCTAAGCAGTGCAGTACATATCTGGAACAGAAACAGATACAAATCTGGAGAATATTTGGAATATTATGGTCTGCATCACACTTCCATATCTGTCTCCAGTCTCACCTCCTCAGACAGTAATTTACCTTACGTATATGCAAGGACAAAAAGTATGCAAAATTACAAGTATCAGATCAGACTGCCTCAGTGTAATACGTCTGTCAGGATCATCTTGAGCGCAGTCATAAAGTAGCTGCAAACAGAAAATAGACCCTGAACTTCTCCAGAGCTGAGGCACAAGAGGAAAGCGCCAGTCACACATACTATTTAACTGAAAACAAATCCCTGCAGGATTTAATGATTTGCCTGTGTGCATATGCAGCTGCAAGGCACTACAAGTCGGCAGCTGCATAGTGCGCTCAAGAAGAGCCCTTGGGCGGTGGTCTGTGCCCAGCAGACCCATATGCCAGTGATGCCAGTACCCCTGCCGCCACCTCCGGGCTTGTGTGGAGAAGCTGCGTTGCCCACCAGGCAGGACCCTGCTGAGCACAGCGGCTGCAGGCTGAGCCCCTCTAAGGGGCTGCTGAGGGCGTTTAGACAAGTCACGCTCTCCCAGTGCCTCACTTTCCCTGCCTTTCTCCTGGAAATGCTGATGCCCTTCTCTTAGGTAAAACACCTTCAGACATTTCCCTGAAAAATGATACATGAGAAAGATATTATTATTAGCTAGGAGAAAAATATAACTGTATTGAACACACAAGCTTTGCCCCCTTCCCACTTACATAAACATTTATACTTATATTCACGCAGACCCGCTCAGTACAAGTGTGATTTTCTTCTGTTTATACTTACGGTCATGATTCCTGTCTTTGCTTCTGCTAGAGTGCATCTTTCACAGAGGCTGTACAGTCTTTACGCATACTAACAGGGTGAAGCCTCTGCTGCTGTTGTGTGACTGAGGCTATTACAGAGAGAAATAACATCAATGTTTAAAAATAAATGAGTAACCCAGAACTTTAGTGATGTACCTGGCTCTCTGATGTCCTCCAGTCTTGGAAAAATGGATCGGTTGAAATACAACTTGGGTCTTTTTGTGGTGGATGGATCGGCTGCAGTGCATGCTCTTGCTGGCGGGAGCAGGAGTATTTTTGGAATGGATGAAGGGGTGATTCTCTTGCCTTTGCACGTCACTGTGATCTCAGTGCTGCTGAATATACGATACGTCTCCAACTGCAAGACTTGCTCACAGCAGCAGTGTGATGAATGCAAAGAAATAAAGGTAACTCCCAAGTAGCGTGAAATAACTATTTTTTTTCACTGTTTATTGCTGGTCTGTACCATAATTAATTTTGGTCTGTCTAAAATTTAAACTGTGTCTCTGGTTAGCAAATATTTTACAGAAATGCTAATCAGGATTTTCCAGTGAAACAGATTTTCTTCAGAAACTGGGGAAAACTTGTGGTTTTTTGTTTGTTCATTTTGTTTTTATTTTCTTTAAGACTGAAAAAGTTGTAGAGCTTGATTAATAGTTACATGTGTCCAGGAATATGAGAAGGGCTGTATGGAAGGGGCTGGTGGCACTTCCAGAGATGACAGAAGCTGCTGTGTTGTGATCACAGCAAGAGGCAGTGACGGGTGCTGCTGTTGCTCAGTTAGGTTTGCCATAAGGTTGCCCGAAGTGTCCTGACAGCCGCAATCTGTTGTGTCTGGAGGAGGAGCCCCTGCCAGCATCTCTTTTGTTGCTCGTGACACAGCCACCTCAGCGAGAGCAGGTTTGCAGGGATTCCCCTGTTCCTGACGGTTCCTGCCTCCACAGGACACGCGGAGGAAGACGTCCATCCGACTGTATTTGTTTGTTCAGGCACACCAAAGAGATGGGAGAGCGACGGTTAAACAATCTTCAAGCATTTCTCCTTATTTTAAATTAAATTTAAGGGAGTGATTCAGGAAGGTAGTTCTGTGCCCTACTCTCCTGAGATCTTTGCACAGAAAGCAACGTTTAAAATAAAGACTTCTGCTCAGGGAGAATTTCACGATATTTGTACACTGGTTCTCCAAATCAATACCAAGACAGATGATTTCTTCAGCTGTGGCAACTCACTGGTATAAGCATATTGGAATAACCAGTGTAGTGGTTATTGCAATAACCAATTGAAACTGTTGACTTTAAGTGACGAGCTGAGCTACTGAACCAAATCTCATCTTTACCAGCTAAATCATGCACATCAACAGCGCAGCCCTGAAACTGTCACAGCAGGATGATGTTTAACAGACGCTCTCACTTCTCTGGTGGGAAACTTCTCATGGCCCATTAATCTGTGCTTAGTTGTTGCTGAAAGTTTGACAACAAGCTTCCAATAGCTGCGGTTTTGAAAGACAGCCCTGGCAACATGACTACAGCAACCAGGGAAGCACTAGAACAAGCAACTGTGAACATGTGCTCTGCAAATTGAGAGGGGCAGCAGGTTAAGTGTTCCTTATTACATTAAAAGTTCCTTATTAAAAGTTGTGAGGTCTAAAGCAGAAACACAGTATAATTTGCAGATACGTGTGTGAATTTATACCAAAAAGAGTAACAAAAAAAAATTATTAAATATTGCACAGTGATAATATTTGATTTTGAGATTTTTGGAGATGAGTAAGTGTGGGACCTCATCACATGTTCATGACTCTAAAGGCATATGCACAATTTCTGAAGTTTTGCATGTCCTGAGCTGATATTTGTCCTTATTAGTCAAGAGTCTGAAAGTACTTTACAAACATTAATAAGCACATAATCGCAAAACATACATCCTTAGCAAATATATATGAGGCAGTGAGCCGTTTTTTTTTTAATTCATGCAACTGAAAAAAGCCAAACTGAACATATTCTAGATATGTAGGACTGCATTAGATTGAAGTTCCTACAAGTTTAGTAATAAAGTACTATGCAGGGACACAGACAGGAACAAACCTTCATAAAATAGCAAAATGGATTTATTCTAATTGGCTTTTTATTTATTCTATCACATTTTGCCAATGAAATTAAAATGAATGTTAGTTTGGTAAAATTCCCCTTGGTGACATTTTTTGTTAGGGAACTGGACCACACAGACACTGCTGAGATGAGTGCTGGAGTTCTCAGTCTGGCTGCAATTTGCTGCTCTTCCCTGTCAGTGTAATCGCTTTTGGCTTGGATATGGAGAACCAGAGCTCTGGCAGGGACGATTTAGAGTGGTCTGACCTGAAATGATGTGAAAAAGACAAGAGATGGCTTAAATGTGTGGTATTCTCACAAATAGCAGTACGATCACATTCTTCTGATTTTGCTTTGAGATGTATTTAGAGTAACTTGTGCCAAAGTCTGATTATTCCTTAATGTTGGGATTTATGGACACTCATCCTAAATATATTCTTTATCTTTCTTAGGACTTTTATAACTGCGTAATAGTCTCCAATTTTCCAGGTAAAACGTTAGCCCTGTAAGTAAATGGAAATTTTATGGAATGAATTTTTTAGTAATAAACAAAAAGAACTAATGGAGTCAGAAATAAAATGTTTCATTGTAGAACAAACCAATAGTGGAAACCATTTTTATCAGCTATTTCATTTTTGCTGTGCTGCTTTCATTGCACTATTAAAGTGATCTTTTTTCTTTTTATAGCCACATTTTGCACAAGTCAAACTCGCCCTCCATTTCAGAACACACAAAGCTATTTTGTGCCTCTTTGATCTTTAGCATATTAGCTGAAAACATTTTCATAAGAAAAATAGATCTCATTAGTGTACTTTTATCTCTTAGAAAGAATATACTGTTTTTCTTCTACAGCAAATGGACTTATCCTATTTATTGAAAATAATGTTTTACTCCTGCATATATGAAATTAGTGAATTGAAAACAGTATCTTCAAGTAAATAATTAGATTACATTAGTTTCTGTTCTACTCACAAATATTGTCAAACCATATACTAAAATACATAAAAATATTTTTTACATTAAAAAATGTAAAATGATGAGAATGAGAAAAATGATGAGAATGAGAAAAGTGATGTTATGTTAACTTTTTTCATGCTACTCTATCTGGAAAAATCCAATATTTAGCTAGCGGAATGATGGTAAGCTTAGTGAAGTTTATCATCAACATCTTTTAACAACTAGGAGTAAATAACAATGCTATTTACTTATGACTAACCCATAGAAGTATGCTTCATTCCTCTCTTCTTTTATTGCCACCTATATGAGAGCAATTGGCTGACTTAAAACAGCCACGTTTTGGCCAGAGCCACTGTCTCTACAATTTCCTAAATAGGAAGCACTTTTGATGAGGGGACAGCTTTGGAACCTGAGTTATCCCTCTCTCTGTGTCTGTCCATATGCAGATGCAATGTTTCCATTATGATGATTTCAATATTACTTCTAAATTCTACATTTAGAGGAGAAAAGAAAAAAAGAATTTGTATGAATAAAGCGTCAGTGCTGCTCTGTACTCCTGTTCATGGATGTCAAAGAAATCACATTACATTAAAATAGATATGATAGTAAATGTAAAGATTTACTAGAACAGCATTTAGATATAACATTAACATGATATCATATACATGGTAGCTTTTTTATGTATACCTCAAAATGCTTTTCAAAAAATAAGTTTAAATTTGATATGCACTGTTTAATGACAAGTGAGGAAAATGAAAGTTCATTCCTTGTCCTCTCACTCTGTTCCATCATTTCTGCTAAGTTCTCATTACTCAGGATATCCTTATATCCTTTACGAGATATACATATGTATCTCCTGCCTCACAGACTTGGATGAATATATGCAATATTAATGTTCTAGATCAGAAGCAACATTAACATTTCGTGTCATAATATTTATTTTTTGTTAAGCATTAAGGCAGCTGTCCCATTTTCGTAGAGGTTCAAGTAACAACATGCTATGTCATCTGTAAATACTTGGATGCGTGACTTGGTTTGTCAGGAGTAGAATTTAAATTGAAGCGGTATCTCCAAAATGGCCTGCATCGTTCACATTGATACAGAGGGTACAGTGCCGAGGGCTGCGTGTTTGGTTTAACAGGGATTTGCTAAGCATGCTACTTGAACCTATCTGGGGATTTCAGCTGATTGACCCACAGAGGAAGACCAGCCAAAGAATGAGAAATATTTTTAAGAACTCTGCCAGTGCTACTGAAAGAGGTGCCCTGCAGAAGCATTAATATATCTGATTGACAGGTTTGTGGGACATAAAAAGTTAGAACCTCGGACTTCTGCTACCTTCATAGAATACCTGGGAGAGGAGCTTGGCAAAAATCTGCAAAAATAAGAGTCCCAAAGGGCATGACCCTCTGAAAGTGTCATACGTCTCATGGCAAGAAATAGTCCCCATTCCCTTGCCCTGCCTGTATTCACTGAGGCAGATGAGAGTGGGATAACCTCTCTGTGATGTCTGAGCCAAAGCAGAGCTGCCTGCCTATAGCTATTTAGGCAAAATCTCAGTCCAGGGCTCTCAGTCTGAGTCTATGTGCACACGGGCATGGTGGTAGCCTTGGAAAAGAGATGATTGCCCAAGGCAGAAATCTGACTTGATTTCAAATCTAACTTGACTGCAAAACACTGTCTAACTTGACTTCAAATAGTTCTGGATCTCGTGCCATGTGTGGCTAAGCCCAATGTGGTGTATTATTATATAGCCCTTAGTGCTGTATTAATCACATTAGAAGTTTGAATGGTATTGATTTTTGTATCTGAAAATCTATATTTTAATAGCTGAACCCAAGGATAATTAAACATGCAAAATCTCAGCTGTAAAGCTGCTCACTTCTGCCTCTTCCCTCCCCTAAATGAGCTGTGTCCACAGCCTGCACAACAGAATCAGATAAACTTTGGAGGAAACCATCAAACAGGCTCCACAGATCCTAGAACTACTGGAATTAGTGCATGGAGCACTTGAGCTCTTAAGGCAATAATAGTTTTCTGAGCATATGTAGGAAGGCTGGCAGAAATTGAGGTTATTTAATAAGTGGTGCCAGAAAAAAACAACAGCGTCATTTCAACCATTTGTTCCTATAACTTATGAACTGTCTCTTGCTTCCTTTCCTAAAGCTTCAAACATTACTTAATAAAATTAGTTCAAGTTTATTGCCCCCCTGAGGTTGAGCTTCTCCAGACATTGTTTCATTCATGCTTTTTACCCATTTTGTGCTGTGATGAATACGATTTGCTTTCCTACTACTCCAGTCAAGTCATGTCTGCATCAAGCTGGTTTAACACAGCTGTGATTTATGTCTGATGAGGAGACTTCTGGTGCAGCTCACAGCCTGAGTGCTGCTATTCCTACAATTTTCTGTTTCTTTTTCATTGTTCTCATCCAGTTCTTATTTAGACATTTATGGATAGATTATGAGTAGGATGGTTTGTTCCTTAGAGGAGTTTTCCACAGATGCAAGGCAGATTGTTTGACAGAGGTACTGACGTGCTGGGTTTTATCTAAAAGCAATTTAAAAACCATTTTATTAAAATAAATTTGGTTAATGTTTTGTGGTTGCATGGAACAATAAATGTCTACAAATCTGTGGTCAGAATAGCTTAAAGTTCACTGCAAAATTATTCTTCCTAGAATAGGATCTTCTTTCTCAGCATCATGACATAAGGCCAGAAGGGTAAAAATGCGGTTAAATGCTTGTTTTACGAGTGAGAATGGAGTGCAGAATTTTAGCCAATTGTGAGGAATAACATTTGGTATCCACTGTTGATCAGCTGAGAATGATAAATGACTGCAACATCCTGAAACCCTGTGCTGATGCCAAGACAACTGGCATCAGAAACAAGAAAACAATTCCAAGATTTTGGGACTCTTAGCAAATGACACAAATAAGGAGCAGTGTTGGAGGCAGACAGCGTATTGGTGATGAAGGACTACAGCCTGGGGAGGGAGTGTATGAATTTTCCTCTCTCTAAGAAAAAGTGTCCAGATTATATTGTTGGAGCAGGATTCAGTTTCTCAGGACAATGGACTCAAGTGACAAGGGTGCTGCCCGCTGCCCTTACTTGTCTTCTCCATCACAGTGGGGGAGGCTGTTAACTACAAACACTGAACCTGCACGGACCAGGGTCCTCCTCCCCGAGGTCAGAAACAGGACGTACCTCAGCGAAGGACAGAAGGATAAAGAAGCCCCCCCGACCCTGGTTTGGATAGACTTGCCAGTAGGATACACGTACAGTGTTCCCAGCTTCCCACTCTTCCTCCTTATTGCAATACACAAAATAGGACTTCCTAAGCAGAACAAGTTAAAAAGGGTGAAGTGGCCTGAATTTTAGCTTTAATGCATCTCTATTACATGTGCAGCAAGCCAGCAACCATAGTAGGGGTTATCATTCGATCATAATTACATGGCAGCAATTACATTTTATTTTTAACAGATAACTTTATCTCATTCAATTTTCAAAATGAATGAACAAAGAAAGAAACAGTTAGGCTGAGCAGCAATAGATGTGGCATTTTCTAACCTTCAGGAGTTTGATTTTGCAATTGAAATTAATTTGCTTTTAACTTAATTTTCAGTATATACATTATAAGCTGAGGAAATGGGGAATAGTAATTATCATGAAAGACTCAGAATCAGGTTCAGGATTAAATTTGTAGCCTAAAGTACGAACCTGATTTGCAGCTTTGAGGAAAGTCACTGCATCCCTCTGTACCTCAGGTTAGGAGATTTTATGCTTTCCATAGTGGCATAATAGCATCTGTGTGCAGGAACATGCAGCTGAGCTCTCAACTGCGAAAGCAACCTGGTGTCTTGTGCCAACATCACTGGGGCTGGAGCCAGGCTGAGAGTGGCGGAATCAGAGTGGTCTGCACGTGCAAGCAGCTGCACCCTGTTCCCATGGGCAGTGCTGGTATCGTGTTCAATTAGGGAAGAGCAGCGTGGGTTAGACTTCAGCCAACCTTTCTGAAGGGCTTATAAAGATAATGGGAAATGACAGAATAATAGTGACCACTACTGTGGAAGAAAACAAAAAAGATTTACAGACATAGGAAGGCTATAAAGCCTCCTGGTTCACACTGTAGCCCAACTATTGGAGGCAGGAGAGATTTTCCTCAAATTGACTCCACCTGGCTGGTAAACAGCCAGGCACCTGGCAGTGCATTAGTTATTGTCAGGATGGATAGGAGGGATCTTCTTGCTGCTGGGGAAGGTGAGTTGTCTCTCCTTTTCATGTTTTGATTTGAGATCCAGTGCATGTGTTCTAAATGCTTTGCATGTTATAGGTGTATGTAGTCGTACCTCAGGAAGGTGCTGTGTCAGGGGGGCTGCTCCCTCACGTGCTGGCTGTGCCTGTCAGGGGCTACCACAGCGCTTATTGCGGGCGGCAGGGAGATGTGCTGGCCATGCTGGGCCTGAGCTAGTGCGTGGAGGGCAGGTTTGCTCCCCTGTGCTTCCTAGCTCTCCAAGTTTGTCTGTCAAGGAACGTCATCAGCCTTTTTCTTTTTGATTTCCCTTTACTCAGGTAGAAACTTTTACATAGTGTCTGCCTTTCCTGTGTGTGTGTCATTAGCTTCAAAAGCTATGCTTAAAATAACAGGTGCATCTTTAAAATCCCAGGAACTAGCAGCTTTTTAAAAGATGTTGAAGTGGAAGAAAGGACAATTCCAAATTCTGTTCCTGCATATGGCTAAAAGTTACTGGGTGTTTTTTCTTTATCTAGCAAAGCTGTCTACCCTCAGGCTGGCTTTATTTGAATGAATGAAATCCCTAGGAGGCCAAAATACTACAAAAATTCTGTATAACATTGAGAGGCTATGTGGGAGAAAGGATAACACTAGAGGTGGATTAATAGTACAAGTAAATAACTCTAGGCAACGCATGTCAGCTGTTTCCTTTGGGATTTGCTTGACCCTTCTTCAAGAGGAAGAGAAGCTGACTTGGCCAGGAAAGCCGGAGATATCTCATGACCTTCATAGCAGTTCACTGCCTGCGTGTTATTTCTTGGGTGGGTGGCATCAGGGGACCTACAGAAGCTTCGCTCTGAAGGCTGTCTCGCACTTGTGGTAGTGATTACTTTAGGTTACATGTTGCTGTGCTGTTGACAGAGCGAACAGGAAAATCATCTGTTAGGTTGCTAAAGCAATCAGATTCAATGCAGATGTCACTAAGAGAAACTTTGCAGATCTACCACGTGCAGAATATGTTGTTTCTGACAAATATACTAAAGAAGAAAAGAGTTCTTTTAATAATTAACTGTGTTTGAAGCAGTTTCGGTCATTGTGAGGAAATAGTGAGCAGTATTAACTTTTTGTCTACAAACCCTGAACAAGATATCAAAGGATTAGTTCTGGTAATATTTTAGGAAATACTAGAAAGTCACCAGAATAGTCAAATAGCTTTTTATTTTACTGCTTCTCTCCATATTTCCCTACCAATATGCCTGCCAATACGGTGTACATTTGGTTTTCAAACAGCTGCAAGTAACTAGAGTGTCTTTGCTGTGTTTTAATAATTAGTGCAAGCTTTGGTTGGAGCACGTCTCTGAAGTGAGGTATACTCATTGAAATGATTTCAACTTGGGTCTGTGGAAATATTTTTATTTTTGTATCTGCCGACCTGTGGGAAAATATTATTTAGAAAATCAGGATGAGGTCATGGGAGTGGATGGAGGAAAACATCACAGAAAGAATTAGTTTGGTTTTCAAACTAATCAAAATATATTATTTGGTATTCTAAGACAGATGCATTATGACTGTACTCAATTTTCTAAATAAGCTATTTACATAATTACAAAATCTAGTTAAAAAGATTTATTGGCAAAACACCATGTGAACATTTATCTGCTTTTGTCTTCTTCATAGACAGTGATTTATCTAACTTTTGTAAAGAAGGAAATAGCTTAAGTCAATAGGAACAGCTTAAGCTAATAGGGTCAAAATTCTAGAGAAGCTTATTATGACACCCTAGTAGTAGAACAGCATTTTTACCCCTTGTTTACTTCAACTTTAGGTTGCTTGGTAAGAGTACGGCACCACTCAGATATGTGCTCTTACAAGCAAGAAAGCTCCATGGCTGTATAGCCACTGAGTTTCCATAAATTGAGCTGCACATCTTTTGAAGGAGAAGAATTTAATATCAGCAACAATATAGCTAAGAGAATCTCTTCCCTCCTGGGAGGGAAGGGAGACTATTGAAATGTTTGTAACTATACTAGAAATGATTTGGTTTCCTGTAGTTAAGCTATTTTCAACATCAGGCTATAGAAAATCCATCTTTAACCACAATAGAGCAGTTTTCTGTCATAGTTTAGTATTAAAGATGGCAATGTTATTGGCCACTGAAACTGTGGTGTGTTTTACTGAGTTTAAAAAGAAGTTGTAGCATATTCCAGTCATACTGACTCTTCTAAAGTCTCCTGTGTGGATTTGGCTGTTAAGAAAATTAGTTGTTTCTCACAGCCTGACTTTTAGCGAAGAGTACGCTACAAACTGGTCAGAATTCACTTTCACTAAGGGATCTTCCAAGTATATATTTTTCTTCTCAAATAGTAATGTGGCGGCTGAATAGTGTTCAGAGGTGGAGAGACCTTATCACT
Source organism: Crypturellus tataupa (assembly GCA_034781795.1). Lineage (NCBI taxonomy): Eukaryota > Metazoa > Chordata > Aves > Tinamiformes > Tinamidae > Crypturellus > Crypturellus tataupa. Next base: position 1,932,449 of record JAWLRI010000843.1, on the reverse strand, counting down.
GTGCGGACGCTGGGGCTGAGCAGGACGCGCTGCGGCGTCCTTGGAGCTCTGTTTGCCCAGCGTGCGGGAAGAACAGTAAACACGGACTTGTCCAGGCTAGATGACTGTGCTTTTGGAGTTTGTAAGTGGTGTGATTTCTGGTTTCAAAAGGAATAATATTCTTCCACCTCCATGTAAAATTTGTGCGTAATGTATCCAGCAGGAGGGCAGTCTTTCCTCCCTGATACATTTTTTTTCTGAAATTACAACATTGCCAGGAAGAGAGTTCGTCTTGGGGATATGTTCCAAGGTAGTTGAAGTAAGCAAGTGTAAGAGACACAGACTTACTGATGAAATTCCAACAAAACAGTATGATCCTGTCAGCACTGGGTCGCTTTCCAGAGGCCCCTCTGAGCATTAACTGTGCTGAAATGAATTCCTTCAGAATAGGGTTAGTCATAGGTTTTGGGGTTTCTTTGTTTTGTTTTGTTTTTCCAAGCTTTTAGGAGCCATTAGGCAGCTGATAGATGCGCTAGCAGGAGAGGCAGTTGTGGGCCGCAGGCTCGTTCCTGGGGCAGCCGAATCATTAGGCTGTCGAGTGTGAGTTGGGCGCCGTGTCGGGTGCGCTCTCGTGCGTGGGCTGCTTGTGCCGGGTGTGCCGGACATCAGCCAAGTTTGCCTCAGTCTATTTCAAAAGCTGCATCACATAACAGTTCAGTTCCTCAAGAAACTGTAAAGAAAATATTCCAAACCTGTGTGAATTTCTCCATTAGTGCTGTTGGTTTCCTTGCTCCTTGATTTGTGTATTTGCTTGCTTAAATACTGCCTACAGCACAGACCAGGTCTTCCACGGTACTGATACAGGAACTAAGGACAAATTCTGACCACAAGTGCAACAGGATTAGTGAGGGTTGGACTATTTACTACACGTTTCTCTTATCCATCATTTATGGATGAGAGGGATTTCTTTGCTTTTCCCCCCGCTGTCCCCGAAGGGGAGTGGTTTTTCTGTATTCTTTCAATGATGGACAGAGAATCATCATTTCCTTTAGTAGTCTCAAGAGCAACATTAACTAAAGATGATCTTGTTATTCATACAAATGTACTTTAGTCTTTGGTCCCATAGCATAATGATCCTCACATTTCTGTGTTTATACAAAAAGTTTTGAAATATCCCTGCTTCTGTATGAAAGTTACTATTTTTAGTTTATTAACCTTTGGAATGACTTCATTTGAAAAGTGGCAGGTTGACTTTGTTACAAACAGGAAAATGAAGTGTGTTTATCTAACTTCTCAATCTACACATCTTCCTGTGGGGAGTCTCGAATGGGAGCACTGCATTTTCTAAGTGCTATGTTTAACTTCTCAGTTTTGAACACAACAAAACTGTGTCTTGTGTAAATGTGATTTTAAATTTCTCTTCATCCAAACAGCACTAAGTCTTCCTTTGAATGGTTTTCTGAAGAAAACATTCAGGAGTGCAGAAAAAGTGAGAGATTTGCCCGAGGGGGCGAGGTTATTCCCTACCCGCCAGCGCGTTCTAGCTGCCCTTCTCAGCAAAGCAGCGCACTCCAGCTCCCATCGCTCCCAGATATTATTTTACCAACATTTCCCTTTCTGGAGGAGCCACCTGTACTGTTTAACTTCAGAGCAGTTTTACATTCCATTAACTGGGATTTAATTACTATCTTCTTTTCTAATTCATTTTAATAACTTTGATTGCAGATTCCCTCAATGGTCAATGCTGGGGACAAATCATATAATTATAGAGGAATTGCTGTGTAATTTTGTATTAATGAATATTCACTGATTATAAGGATCTCAATATCTTTTGTTACTAAAAGGTTCTAACCATAATGAAATTCAGTGATAGCTTAAAGAAGGAATATAGGGGCATCATTTGGGGGGTGATTGAATAAATGAGAAGATTATATTGTTTTTCAGCTTCACATCTGTCTTAGAAGATAGATAGATCAACACTCTGTTTTTTCGGTGAATAGAAAACGTGAAAACAGTAAAACAGGTACTAATTATATATGAGCTGAAACGTGAAAATGCGACTTGAATTTTAAACATCACAATTTATGGAAATTAAGTTTTTATTTGGCTTCTGGATTCAAAATGGAAGAAAATAGAGGAGGATGGGAAATTCTTTTCAATTGAAATATGGGCATGGATCAGAAATGCTTGATAAGGAGAGTTTGGATCACACTCCTGTGCTTATTTTTGAATGGAAACAAAAAATGGTTTTTCTCCCATTGTACCACTATTTTATATGGATCAGAGTAACATACCCAGTTGTATGTGCACTTAAGAGAATTCTCTGGACATCTTGATTGCTGCTTTTACTTTTTCTCCTAGAGAAGTAGCTTTAAATCATGTTTAGAAAGAACTCTCAATTGGCAAGATAAGCATCTATTAGCTTTTCTGGCATTTTTTTTTAATGTATGGGAGGTCACAAATTTAGATTTACTGATCTTAATTACTAGCTCCAGTTATATGCGGTTTGTGTATTGTGTGGGTGAAGTTTTGTTTACAAAAAAATCCATAAATAAGTAAAAAGAACCTAAATTTATTGTCGCAAATGAAAAGAAAAATCACAACATTAGGAAAAGTAGTGAAAAGTGTAAGATTCTCAAAGATTCCTTCTGAGCTCTGGACCTTGAAGCGTAGAAAATGGTGCCCCTCCTTAAAAACTTGTAAAATACAGGGCTTGCTAGGCAGAGCTGACTTTTTCAGGAATAATCATTTGCATTTTTACCTCTTCTCTCCCACAGGGTATCTCCATTTTTAGTGATAGTTGCTTGGAAGAATAACTGGGAATTCCAATTTTGACTCTTCCAAGATACAGACATGACTTGGCCTGGGTATTGCCTTTTGTAAAATTGTAATATCTGAACTGAGAGAAAATACTTAGAAATCCAGTGTTGTGTCTCTGTCTCACTAATGAAGATTTTTTGATAGCAGTTAAGTGTGTGTTGCGTTTGTATTAGAATTTCATCACTATTTGTTTTTTCTTTTTTTTTCTAAATGATCAGCAACTCAGCTAACTTTGTAACAGATCCTGCAGATAACTTGTTGGCATTGTGATCATCCTGTGCTAAAGTTTATGGCTCCCTTGGGTCACTCAGTAACGAGTTTTTCCAAGTTGTAGTGGAATACCAGCAAAGTTAAATATGTCAGAAGCCAAGTTTGGCATGTACTGTGAAAGGGTGTGAGAATAAAGATATGTTTCATAAGAACAAATGTTCTGTTATGAAATAAAGAGGATAAACTTTGCATTAAAAAAGAGGATTTAATGATCTGGGATAGTGATTAGTCCCAGACAAAGCATTTTCTTCTTTTTTTTTTTTTTTCTCTAGTATGCTATTTATGCCTAGTAAATGATGGCTTCAGTGTATTACAGAAATTTATAACTGACTGCTTGAGAACATGTACCAAATTCACATTTCTGATATGGAATATTAATTTTTTCTTAAAATAGATCTCAGTTTTGTGGTAAAATTTACAGCTAATTCCCAGAATGGTGGTGGTTCTTTATAACCACCACCACTGTGATTGTAGTTGCAGACATGAACTCATGATCCACATTCTTTCTGATGAGCAGAATGGAATTTCCAGTAATGGAAATTCAATTATACTGGCGGTTCCCACTCCAGGCTCCAGTGTGCGCTGGTTTCCTCGCCTGGGTTGTCAGGTGGGAGCTCTGTTCCTGGTCAGGCTCTGCTTTCTGGAACAGGGACTTTCATGAGGAAGACTTTCTCTAGGATGCTCTGGGGTCCCTGCTAACCCAGGAGCATCCACGATTAATTGAACTGCTGAGCTGAAAAGCACTGAAATGAACTGCTGAGCTTCCTTGCAATTTGGTTTTTGTTAAGGGCAATCATCATCTTATGCTCTGTTTTAAAACAGAACTAGAGAAAATAAGGGTCCAGTTCTGTTCTCTTTGAAATGCAGAGGAGACTAACTTCAAAGCAGTCAGGTCTGGACCCTTCTTTGCATAGGGAGATGTTTGGGATGCAGCATAAAAGCTGCATATCTTGCCCCTTTTGTTTGTTTGATCTTTTCAGAATGATAGGATGAGGGCTCTTTACAGCAGCTCTCAAACAGCAGGTTGTGGAGCTGTTTCTTTGAAAAACATCTTGTGTTTCATAGGGTCGCTGTTTTTAGGCACAGATGGACAATTAGATCATTGAATCCAACTTCCAGCCTAATATTGGCCATAAAAATTCATCCAGTTTCAGATTATCAGTCCCCCTAAACAATAAAAGGCTTTCATTACAAGTTGGAGAAGAAAGCAAAACATGTTATGCTTTAATAAAAGCACCTATGCGACTGACTCATTTGTGAACCTCGTGCACAGAGCGAGTCACACTTACTGCTGTCTCACATGTCAACTTTCCTTTGGCACCTACTGCTCTAGAGAAGTTTTTGGCATAAATTGCCCTGGTCCACTGAGAAAAAAGATCAAGTTTTCTTTACTCTCGGTTGGTGAGAGCACGTTTGGCTGTTACATGAAAACCTGCCAGTAAGAAGTTTCAGCTTTGAGCGGATCAGCTAGGACTGCATGGGATGTGGGGACAGAGAGCTGCAAGCTCTGCTTTCTCTGGCCCACGCACCGTGCACAGAAGCTGCAGACTAGGCTGGCAAATACAGAGCTTTTAGCGCCCAGCCTAAAGCGCGGGACACAGGAGGATATTGCAGAGTTACCTACAGATGAGACAGAGCAGAGCATGTGAGCAAAGCCTGTAAATCTAATGACAGAAAAAAAATGTGAAGCTCTCCAGGAGGAAAATTGGCATTAGCCAAACTGAAATTCTCCTGTTGAACTAACAAACATTGCTTAACACAAACTAGTGCTCTTGCGCAGGGAGAGAGCTTGGTGTAATTGCATACCACTAATCACTGAAAGGCTCAGCATGGAAGCAAGCAGAATTTTCTTTCAGATAAATATAAATATTCCTGCCAAAGAGAATTTTACTCATCATCATGAATTTACAGTATCTTAGCAGAGGGACAGAATGTACTGCAGTGGCTGACAAGCAAACAGTTTCATAAATAAATTTTGACGTGCGTAAGATGTTAACATTTTTTTGACATTTAGACTGGGCTGGGGTAGAAGGGAATTTACTTTGCTTGTTGCAGTTGTAAAGCAACCGGGTCTTTTATTTTACTTCTCGCCAATGGGTAGAAATATTTCTGTTGGCTTCACTGTTCCTCCTGCTTTCCAAGAAAACATACCACAATGACTGACATGCGGCTATAGGGAGTATCCAAAACCGTGTGTTATTTAATTTCATAAGACAGATATTATTTGACTAATAATGTAACGTGGCCCATAAAACTGCAAATATATCATGAGTAATAATTAAGGTTTAAAGCTGCTCAGTATCTTTGTGCTGTAAGTCCGTATGTGCAATATGTGCGTTCCAATCTATGCTGCGTAGAGTAAGAATGTTCTTTCACAGGGAAAAAAAAGTGAGTCCCTGCTCTAAAAAGCTTGTAATATAAGAGGCATGGAAATGAGCAAATTCTTCTAGTAGAAAACATGGGGAGAACTGCTGAGGAAGAGTGTGTAGTAAGGACTAATTTAATAATAATAATAAAAATAGAATGTAAATGTATATGGGGCAGAAGACCCATCTATGGTTAGATAAGAAGTGGAAGCTTGTCACAAGGGCAGTACCTTTATTTATTTATTAACATGAATAAATAAATAAATGAAGGAAAGATCTGAAAACAGGCAAAGGAAAATGCAGGGGAGTGTCTCATTGTGGCTGCATTTTGGCTAGGCTGCTGCCTCCGCTGGGATGGGTCCCTGGATATCTTGCAGCAGCGCCTGGGGGCAATTACTGCTCCTGAGAGATCCGGGAGAAAAGCCTGGGTTGGGGGGAAGAAAGGAGGAGCAACCGGCAGCTCGCTTGGAGCATCAGGGGGATGTGTGCTGAACCTGGTGATGAAAGTTATGGGGACAGATAACACGAAGAGAAACCGTTGCCACAGCCAGAGTGCCCTTCCCTGCCTGCTCCACAGCCTGCTGAGCATACTAGCCTGCTCTGCTGCTTCTCCTTCCCTGCAGCTGTCTACAGTGACACTTCACAACCTTCTTTTCTGCTTTTGGTTGGATTTTTTTTGATTGTTTGGAGGATTTGATTTTTTTTTTTTTTTTTTGCTTCTCAACTCGGTTTATCTGTTGGCTACTTACTTTTTTGGCTTTTAAGACACTTGTTTTCTCCTCAGATATTTTTAGAATGCCTGCTGTAGTCTGATTCAAAAGAAATAATTCATGTCTCTGTATTAGGAGCTTTCTCGGCTCTCTTTAATGACAGAATAGTGCATATCAACAATTTCTGAATAACCATGTGATCATCCCAAGAGAACTGGAATAGAACAAAATGTCTTGGTGAAATGAATTTTTTGGAATTTAATCAGCAACTATATACTGTAGATGAGCAAGGGTGCACGTTCTTTTAAGCTACAAAAGCTAATTGCACTAATAAGAGCAACTCTTCCTCCAGCCACCAGAAGCAGCTCAAGCTGATAGTGGCAGCTTGGCCTGCTCTACTGCTGTTTTTACCAAAGGAAATGTTCATCAAAACACAAGGCATAGTTCACGGACTGTGTACTGCAATATATAAATAAGGAACTGGAAGTGAAATTACAAGTTCAGAAATGCAAAACCACAAATCAAGAACAAAAGAGACAAAGCAATTGTGAAAAAAGTGTGCCTGCGTACAGATGGGCTATAAGCAGACAGATTTTTAAGGGAGTCTGTTATAAACATTTATTAACAACATCTGCAACTTGAACCTAGTCACAAGACACTGCTAACTATTGACAGCTAAAACCGCCCTGTTCAGGGATTGCTTGAAGAAGCTGCTTATCCTGATGGGTGATGGGTACAGCATGCGACGCGTGGGCACAGGGACACATGTATTTTATTCCATGCAATGTAAATGAGACAAGAAATCCACTCCCCCTCAACTCAAGCAAAGACTAAAGTGAAAAATCAGCCCCTCCTCAGTGCACACTGAAGCAAGTAATTACAGTTTTCCTTGGGGCTGCAGTTGTGCCCGGAGGCAGTCTCTGTGCGAGCAGGTGAGGTCTTACACAAACTCCGCTGTTCTCTCCTTACACAGAACTGCCTGTAGGGCAGGTTGTAACGAAGGTGACTTTGCCTGTTGCTTTTTCCAACCATCTGTAGACAAGGGACATCTTTGTAAGAGGAGGCACCGCTCGACTCCTGCTCTTGCCTCTCCTTCCCTTGGTGGGTGCATGGACAGAGCCCCCCTGCATGGTGAGTGGCCACAGCTGGGGCAGCAGCAGCACCAACTTGGCCTCATTTCCTCCACAAACACACGTTATGGCTTCAGTCACCGGCAGCTGATCCTTGTTTGCATCTCTGTAAGCATCTTGAGCTTTGGTCTGTGCCTTTAGCACAAATCTTAAGGACAGTGGGAGAGGAGAGATCTGGAGTTAGGAGCGGAGATGTGGCTAAAGCATCCTGGCAGAGCAGCTCTGAAGTGGGACTGGCCCAGGTGAATCCTCAGTGGGGACACATGTGGGAGTAGGTCTTCTACCCGTGACACTGGCTGCTGCTGCCAGTTATGGAGGAGCAAATCCTAAGAAAGAGGGAACAAAACACACGATCTCCTCAAGTTACACTAAATGAGCATGATTAATAAAACGTGCCTGAAATCTTACTATTCCTGCTGATAAATTCTTAAGTTTCAGAGTTTAAATATAAAGTCATGAGTTCACTAATTATAGGCAGTTCCAAGAACACATAGCATATTTTCCAGACTGAATACCTTTTTTGGTAGTGCACTTCTAAAACCTTGACAAACAGAATAACAACAGTGTCATTCAGCCTGAGTGACAGCTGGACATAGGGAAGAAGGGAGGGCTCATTAGAGTGGAAGGCTATTAGAAATGAGTGAGATATTTTACTGCCATTGGCATTCAGCAGAGCTGAAATACTTTTGGAAAAGCTGGAGAAAGTTTCAGGAGAAAGGTCTATTTGCTACAACACAAGCTGGCTTCTTTAAATGATGCAAATTACTTGAAAGCTGGGGGCTGTTATGCCACATTGTGCAGAAGACCTTCATCAACTGTTCCTGACAGCCCATCATTTTACATCTCAGCAAGCACATCTTGTTTTGGAATTATCTGGTGCCTTGTAAATACAGTTAATGTAGGAAGTCACATTTTGCTTTTGGATGAGTAACGGAGTGACAATTTTGTTAGGCAGGGGAGCCTAGAAAATGGTACGTTTGCATATGTTCGGGTTGATGCACATTTTGCTTTCTGTGAATTCTAGGGAACTAGACAAAAAATTGCTCTTCTGTGATATCAGAAATATGTAATTAACAGGCAGGCCAGAGCAGAAATGTATTTTTGCATATCACTGAAATACATCTTAGCAGGACCTTCCTCATCATTAGGGTCTTTGGGTCAGCATCCGTAATTGGGCAGACTTTAGATGCTGACGATGCTCAGGGTGCTTAAACATAACTTGGGATCGAAGTTCAAAGGTAACGACTAAGGAATAGTGCTTATCTGGACAGGGGGTGGAGTGAGCAAGTGCCACACACGCATCCAGCTGGAGAAGCTGGTAGAGCCCCGGTCAGTGTCCACAAGCTGCAGGGAAGCTTCTCAATGCGTGTGCATGGAGTACTCGTGTTTCCTCTAACGCATTCACAAAGTTATGATCCCAGCACATGCTGATGTGAATAGTTATGCATTTTTTGAGGCTAATTCCAGAAAGGACAATATTGGTAGATATAAGATAATGTAGACTATAAAATGAGAGGAAAGATTTCTCTCAAAGGCTTCACTTTTATGATATCAGCTAACAGGCAGAAGAGGAGAGAATCATTAAACAGCTGCTTTTTGCTAGATAACTGCAGAAGCCTTTCTCCTGCCCTGAAGAGGATATAAGGTAGAAAAACACCTTTCTTCAGTTTGAAAGGCCAGCCTAAGTGAAATGAGTTCAATTATTTCAGCTTGGTCTGTAATAAAAAACCAGTCCCTATCTCAGAATTACAAGTACATGGTAATGCGAATGGCAATTTCTTTCCTCATTAGTGGACTACACCAAGCAAAATATTAATAAACCCAACAATGCATCAATGTTTAAGACAGATTTCTCACAATCTGAAAAAAAACATTTAGCCATGCTGGAACTTGGAGCATTATCCTGCTTTTCTTCATTATATCTTAATAATATAGTGGCTTGAACTGAAAATCTGTAGGATTGATCCTGTTGAGAGCCTGCAATACTGATATAACATGTAGTGCTTTAACACATGAAGGCTCTTTTGCATTGAGTAATGCTTTTCATAACTAAGTGACTTAGCAGCTTCCAAAACAGAGCGATGCTTTGTGCTGATTACTGAGTATTTACATTAGCAATGCCAAACCCATGCATTGAAAATGATGGGCTCAGAGCTCAGAAAATTTATGAAATGAACTTAAAAGTCATGAAGAAACAAGAGGACAGCACAGGCTCTTTCTTGCCTTAGGGTGTGTTCTCAGGTGTTTTCAAACCTTCTGCAACAAACATGAGGCCTAGAAAGATTTTGTCTTGCTTTTCTGGATTTTTTTTGAATTGGTGCTGGCTTTCTCATGTCATTACACAACTCTGGGAGCTGGGGCCTGGAGGAGACACCGTGCAGCTTGCCAGAAAAGAACTGGATTTGGCAACAGGGGGCAGACAGATACATCGTGATTCCGAGGAAGCCGAGAACTGACCGTGTCAATAACATCCAGAGCCCAGCTGTATTATTTTAGCTGCCTTTTAAACACCATGGTGTTTATCCCACTGTGGAGATGGGATAAGGAGATGGGATTGCTGCACAGCTCCTCTTCCAAGCGGAGACTGCCCGGGCCATGGTGTGAGCTAACAGCGTGCGGGCTAACAGTGTCCAGGTTCTGTCCAGGATCTGTCCAGGCGTGACGTGTGGGTGACGGCAGCTAGGAAAGGCCCAGGCTGCGCAGGGCCGGCCTGGAGAGGTGCTGTAAGCTCAGCTCCCCGTGCTGTGCTGCTGGGCACACGGTCAGCCAGACAGTGCTTGGTTAACACAACCCCGTGTGACAGCTAAGTAAAAAGTGCATTCTCAGCCCTCAAAGCTGTGGCAAGGGTTATCTGGAAGAGAAGTGCTGGTACGGGACAATTTTGATTTAAAAAAAAACGGATTTATAGAAAGGGTGCATTGATTTCTTTTCATCACTTTCCTATGTTCTCTTGTTTGTGCTTCTAAGGAAGTAGGTCTTCTCAGGGCATTAAAATAAATTATTATGGAGAGAATATATTCTTGTAGTGTTTTGAGCCCGCCTGGAAGTAGGAATAGAAACCTACTGAGATGTTACAAGGTGCAGGTGAGAGCAAAGAGATGCCAGATCTACTAGGCACATGAGCAAGACCTGGCAATTGTCAAGTTCTAATAATCCACGATTTTAAGATGCTAAACAGAGAAACCAAAGTGATAGATGCTAATAGACTTTTCTGTCCTCCTCTTTCTCATTCTATCAGGAAAAAACAAATACTCCCTCCTTCTACCTCCTCCCCCAAAAACTAAGAGAAAATGCACATTTTCCAGAAGATTATAACATATACATAACCATGTCATTAAAATTTCACTCAGCCATCATTAAAATATGGGGAATGTAGAGTCATCCAAGATAAGAGAAGTTTATCAGGGAATCCAGCTATTAAAATTTCCATAGCTGTATAATTATCCATTATCTTTGTTGACATTGGGTCATGGATAAACAATTAATTTAGTATTGCCTGTAATCTTTTTATACTGTGTATGAATGCACTAATTTTAAAAATGAATCTGCTTTTGAGCAGAAACTGTAGTCGGGAAGCTGTGATTGGTAACTGTCTCAGGGGCATCGAAGTCCTTTGTGCTAAAGCAGCATGCTTGGGCTAAAGTATTTTTTATGCAGTCAAATAGTTTTTTGGGGAAAAAAGAAAAGCTAAAAACTTTTGAACCACATGTCCAAAACAATTTTTAAACAAACAGCAGAAGTGCTTCTGAGAGCTTGTTTTGGAGGATGTTCATGCCACTGAGCAAGTTTGTCTGAGCTAGGAAAGAAGGCACATTCTGGAAGAGAAAATAAATAGGTTCTGTGTATTTGGAACATATTCATTTGAAAATTAACATTATACTGAGAAGCATGTGCACACCACAGCGGGTTGTATAGAATGGAGGTTATGATCAAATTAACTCATGCCGGAAAGTGAAATTTTATTAAGGGAAGTTTTTAAAATCTTCAAGCATGAGAGTAGGAAATAACTAAGTTATATTTAGTAATGAAAATAATTTGATAGCCTAATTAGTACAGAAGATCATGGTTTCATTGCGCACCACTACACACTCCAGTTCCACTTAAATTACGTACCTCACGGGACTCCACTAGGAACTTTGACATTAGTAATTTTTGGCATGTGGTTGGGAAAAAGAGCTGCCCATGTGCACCAACTATTTTTCAAGAGCAGAGTTTTTAATTACAGCGGCCCTTTTATGAAAAGGATTATTGGCTTCCAGTCATGTATACCATTTAACTACAATTTACCAGCTTATTTCAAGAGCATATACTATCAAAAACTGACAGAGAAATCCAGAAAATACTGTTTTATTAGCAGTATTAAATACAAAAATCTGTATGTCAATGATAAGGTATTTCTAGGTCACATTTTTAGCATGTTCATAATGGCAAATGCAATCTACCATTAAATGACCATTGTGTGCAAGAACAGCAGACCAAAAGTGGCAGTCAACCCTTCCCTCCTCGTGCAGATTTCTTTCAAGATCGTACCATCATGGGTGGCAATTCTTACATTTATTGTGCGATAATGCTGCAAGTCTGTGCTGATTTTGGAAAACTGTGACAATTGATTTCTGTGACTGGTTTAGTGGAGCTGGAAAGTATATACTGAAATGGAATAGCAGGAATATTTTGAGATATTGCCACTCCTTTGCTATTTATAAAAAATATGCACAGTACCTGGAAAGTTCCCTTATTCCTAGAAATGCTTTGATGTGTAACATTGGAATACTGAAACTTGTCCTTGCTGATTCAATAGCAAGATCAGGCTGCTGTTGTACGTTGTTACAGCGTGCTGCTTAGGACCACGTTGCTGGAGCTCCTCAGCTTGATGCATTGAAGCTCTCTAGGGCGCTGTTTAAAACTGGCTCTTCAATATGTAGATACCACTATGCAAATTCCCTGAGATGGCTTTTACTGTGCATTTTGATTATTGAATCTGTTACCTATTAAGTATCCATTGCAAGTGAGCAGGAATGCTGCTTTTCCACAGCGTGAAAGAAAGGGGAACAACATCTGCTTATTTCCCGTTTGCTGACTGCAGGTGAAAAATCCCATGGCCCACCAGCTTCTTTCAAGTTGATGAGTTAACATACTGAACTGCCAAACTGTGAAAACTGAGTTGTTAACCCTGACATGGGTTTTGTGAGCTTCAGTTTCGTGTGTTTTCCTCAGTTCAGTTTCAGGTGGCACAACTTTGGTTTGGCAGCCATACGGACTCCAGGTTTTTTCCCGGGAACTCCTAGGTTAGGTAATGTTTTGGAAAGCATTACTGCTTGTCTGTCGAGGGGGAGAATAATTCATTGATGGTGAACAGCAGTGAGAAAAGTCACAGACGTGCTGGGTTTACACCTGAAGGGTCTTCAACAGATTTTCTCCCAGTAGCTTTTCAGTTACTCTTCAACCAATTCAAACTTTTAGCATCTACAGCATCCTAAAAATTCCAGCTCACCTTATGGAGAAGGATAGCTGTTTTGAATCTGACGTGTATTTCTTTTACTAGATGTACAGAAGAATCAGGGTGTGGTCCCTTTGCTCTCTCCATGCCCTCTGTGATTCCTAGATCTTTGCCGCCTGTTCCTGAAGCTTTTCCAGGCTCAGGGACCCTGGTGTCTGTAAATGTTCCTTCCTCAGAAGCAGTTCCATAAATTTCATCATCAGCTGCCCTACAAATGGGGTAAGAGTGGGATTGCCCAAAATTGGGTCTGTGATAAAACCCCAGCCCTAATAACAGCTTGAAGAAACTTTTTTTTTCTTTTGAAAACTTGCAGAAAAATCAATGCAAATGCAGTGACTTCATAAAGTTAAGCACTCCCAAGGATTTCATGTGCTGATGCTTTCATATCCTAATGCCAATTCAGGCTTAGCCACAGACATGCACTTGCACTGTGAAAAAATGACTGAGGAGAAAACATTGCTGCAACTTACCACCACTTCCTTGAAACCACAGTTTAATTACAAAATATGTCCATAATCACAATCTAATTTGGCAAAGTAGCTACATGTGTGAGGCTGGGAACGTTTTTCCATTCAAGTATGTTACTAGGCGTCTCTCTCACTGAGATGGTTTTGGAAACCTCAGATGTCTTTTCATAATCATAAATTACTAATACAGTTTAGCTGAAATATGTGTATAACCTTAGAACTGACTACACTAATGCGATGAATTATATTTTAAAAGATGGAAGAGACAACCATAAAACTGAAACAGCAGCACTGCTAAGCATTACAGTTTTGGATTTCGTGGCAAATTAATAGCTCTTTTAATTTCTAATTTTTATGCTGCTGAATGTATTTCCCACTCTGAGTCCAGTGTACTGGGTATTTAAATTTATAGTGTTAATACATTTTAAAAGTCCCTTTGCTAATCACAGCATATCTTCTAGTGCTAAAAAGCTTAGAGATGTGGGCTCTTTGTTTTTAAAATAATTTTTGGCTATTAAAATAAATTGAATAGCAAAAGAGGGTTAAATACTCCTGGATCGTGGTTTCCTCCACTGTTTTCAGACCACTGGGTGCTGGAGCGGTAGGAGGAGCAGCTGGGGGCAGGGTGTGAGTGCAGGCAGCTGGGGCCGGGCGCCCACCCCTTGGTGCCGTGAGCCCTTCTGGGCTGCTCGCCGACAACTTGCAAACACGAAGCATCAAACGCTGCTCTTTGCCTGTTAATCAGGTCTTTCAACACCTCTTCAGTCTGTTTTATATCTGTAGGGAGCAAAAACTGCTGGTCAAGTCGTGTTTTTCAATGCTTTACCAACAGGCTCCAAGCATAATTCAGTGATTTATAACACAGACCTCTATTTAAAGTCCAGTGAGTGACCAGGAAGCATCTCGGTGATGCAAGCAGTTGATATGGAAACTTGCTCAGGCAAACAACTGTTCTTTTTCACAATATCTTTTGAAAATCATAAATATTTAGTGTCATGAACGGCAAATACTTAAGTACTGCTCTTGAGAAAACATCCGGCTTGTTTCATTCTTACAGATTGGGTTTTGAGTGTTTGGAGCTGGGTCATCTGCTGGTGACAGGGAAGGTGTTTTCTGCCATGAAGTCAAGTTTATCTTTATGAAGCCCTGACACTGTTTGGTTGAACACATCTGCTGCAGTCACAGAAAAAGTTGCATATTGCAGCCTACTGCATGTTACACGGGGAAAACTGGAAGGCCCCTAGGGGATTTACGGCAAGCTAAGCTCTGTATACATGGACTTCAAATCAAAAAGCAACAACAGAAACACATTGTGAAAAACATCACCTCCTGGCATAGAACATCCATGATCTTGAATGGGGCAGATGATGCACTCAGCTATGCCTGCCATTTATTAGCAGGGTGAAAGGACGGTCGGATGCCTTTCTGCATGTTCCCTCTTTTTGCAAAGCTGAGTCTCTCTCCTGCCAGGAGTCGCAGACCTGTTCTGTTGGGCTCCATGAGAACATTGCACAAGAATCAGTTTCTTCTGTGAAATATTAGCCTCACCCAAACTCAGATACTCGGCCTGGTGATAGAAATATTCTGTGTTTAGCTATCAGATGCTGACACAAATTAAATCCTAGGCTGATTTCACCTGTTTTTATCTCTTTGGTTTCCCAGCCACCCACAAAAAACAATATTGATTGAAACACTCTTTCAAAATGCTGACTAGCTGGGCAGCTTTGCCAGTGCAGAGTCCGGACGGGCCTGGCTTCATTGTCCCATCACGCATTGGATACAAACAAGTCATTTTCCAATCAGGAGCACACAGCAAACAGAAAAATGTCCTAAGGGAGTAGATCAAAGGTAGAAAATTAAATGAACTTTTTTAAGGACTTCTTGGCAAAGAAACACTGTGAGGATACTCCAGAGTGATGCCTTAAAATAGTCATTAAGACAAAATATATGTTTTGAAGGCAAAAAAGTCGCTGTGTGAGCACAAGCCAAATTACATACATGCTGTCAAATTAATCTGATTGTAACTTGAACTGTTTACAAAACAGCAAAGGAAGATACCCAAATACGACCACTTTCTGTGAAAATGCCATGCAAGTTCATGTTATGAAATATTTATTGTGCTCTTACCAACACGCACAGATCTAAAGTGGTTATAGCAGGTGTCATGGAAACCTTCTTTCATGCCTCATTATGTCTATTTTTAATAATATGTATTTCCAAGAGGATCTCCACCTATTCTGTCCTCTCGCATCTCTCTACTGCATTACTGTTGCTAGACATAACATAGAAATTGTCCAGGTGTGTTCAGAGCAATCGCTATATCTCATTGATGAAAGATACAGACTCCAAGTGAGTTTCTGACATATCTTATACACAGTGGCCTATATTGTCAACCCAAAGTTTTCAAGATAAGTCTAAGAAAAACAACTGTTTTTTTAAAGTTAATCTTGAAGCTCAGTGGATCTTAATTAGAGCAGCCAGTTGAGAAATACTGCTATTTTTCACAAGGTAGTGAAAAAGAAAAGGAGAAACTATTCTGTAAGCAACTGTGTTCTGGAAATTTCAGGATGTCTAAAGGGGTTTATATGTTCATTACTCCTGGGATGGCATCACTCAGTCAGATGCAAAGCTGAACTCATAAGTGAGAACATAAAGAGTTCCCCAGATTGACCTTTATTATGTGCTCACATCTGGGTTAGCAGTTAATTAAAAACAAGATCATCGTGTCAAAGTTTTTGACAAAAGAAGTGTATTGCACACATATTATTCTGGTTACCTAATGCAAAAGGTTTGGAGTTGATGAGTTGTTTTATTCCCCACAGGCTCTACAGCTGTCCCAGAATTTTAGTACTATCAGATACAACACCCAAAGTTTTGATTTGTTAATGTACTGATATGAGTAATGATATCATCAGACTAAAAACAAATTAAAAGAAGTCTAGGAAAGCAATTAACCCTCATGTTTCAGGATATAAATTAAGTCCTGGGAAAGAAAAGAGAGTTGTCCCCTTTCGGATTTCTTGTACATTTCTCTGTAAAAAAGAGAAGAGTTTTATCAGCTCACATTTTATTAAAAAATATTTTTAGAACTAAGCAGTCATGCTTGCTACTTCTTGGATTACTCCTTCAGACCATAAGTATCATCTTGAAGGCAGAAGCTAACTGAAGGCTTATTGCCTATAATTAACTCTCTACAGCAAGACAGAAAGTTAAGATACAATTTTGTCACTGTTTCCAGAATGACTTGTGACTTGTGTAGCCTTTGACTCAAATAAAATGTTGTTCTCTCTGTCCCCAATTGTGTAATAAATAAAGGATCAAAAAATGAAGAAATGCAAACACTGTTATCAGTGAGAGTAAGAAGACCTGAAATAGCTTCTGAGAGATCAGGTTTTCTTTTGGTGGTTTGTTTGTTTTTCATTTTAAAAGGTTATTAATAACCAAGTGATATCTGCATATGGCTTATTCTTAAAATCAGCTGGGGTCTGTTGAGATCTATTCAGCAATCGCTCATAAAATATGATGACCTTAACTGGGCTGAAGTTTGAGCGTACGATCTATACCAAATGAGGTTGACACAGTAACAAAACTATCACTGGAGGTGTTTCTTAACCAGTGACATGTAACCCTTAAAAGGAGGAATAAGCGGTAATTGTCATTGGAAGAGGAAGGCAGCATAAATTGTGTTTGACTCTAAATCAGAAAAATATCTCGCCGTCCTCCCACCATCTCCCTCAAGGTTAAGTATTTTCTGTTAACCTCTGGAGTCGAGCACAAAAATAAATACAGCAACTTTATCATTTTTATCAGTTGCACATAGGCTTATTCTTTCTTTTATAGTAAATATTACAGCACGAGGTCACCAGAAAGCTTGACTTTCAGAAAGTTCAGCCAACAAAAGAGATGCACAAATATTGCCTTAGAGGAAAACCCCTAAGAAAATAACTGGGAAAGAAGCCAAAATCTCTGCATTCTTCTTGGCATATTTGTTCACAGTCTTAATTTAATTAAGTGTAATCAGATTCTTCAATGGTCCTATTGCTTTTGTCTAAGCTATTAATCAGATAAGCTTCCATATACCTATAGCCAATGTGATAATGATTTTCTGATTAATTTTTAAAAACAAATGTACTTAATTTATATACCAGTTACTCCCCTGTCCTCTAATGAAGCCAAAAATATAACTTGTATTGAAATGATCTTGCTGCTCTTTGTATTGATTTTTCTACCTGCTCTCTGATAGATTTTTTTTTTTTTAACTTGGCTTCATAAATCTTCCCCTTTGGTTTTTGGATTAACTTTGCTGGTTTTCAGCACAAGACAGCATAAAATGGTGCCTATTCTTGTATAACTGGAACTGGATGTCCCTGCCAGTCCCTGCCTGTTTAGAGATACTGCAGAGAGCACCCTGTTTAGAAGTAGACTTCAAGGACTGAGTAGGGTCTATAATATGAAATTATTTGTAAGCTGAATAAGATGTATTTGCATTTTCTTCTACTAGACAATTTGCTAATTTACATATGAATCTTACATTAAGTAAAAGAAGATTGTTGCCCACCAAACCCATTGTTAAGTGTTAAACCTTCTTATCTGATAAATGTCTTATTTTCCCAGGTCTCCTAATGTGGATATACCTGGAACATACAGCAGTCTTGGGAAGGTCAAGGACTGAATGAAGCTAGCAACTTTCATCACCCACCAAGGTAAGTCACAGATGAAAATTCATCTTCCTACAGATGCCTGCCAAGATTTCCTAGCATCTGAGCTTCTTCTTGTCAACATTTATAACTATTATGCTGCTTCACTCTTTCTGAAGCAGTGTACTTTCTCTTTAACTGACATGCACACAGAGACACAACTCCACCCGGGCAATACCAAATGATGACATGCTAGAACTGACTGCCCAATCATGGATGGGAATCTCCATCCTGGGAGAAGTACCCTGAGTAGCATCGTCTCACCTTGAAGCTGGATCTACTGTTGAGCTTGGCTCAGCTTTGGGTGGACCAGAGATGTTGCCTGGCTAGACTAGATATCTCCAGAGCTTGTCTCCAACTGAGATTATGCTGTGATTCTTTCTGTAAGCAGTAGCACTTCTGTATTTGTCTTGGGCGGGTTACTTTTAGGAAATGAACCACTGTTGCTTGAATTAATGCACTTTGTTCTGCATATTTTTACTCTTCTTTGAAATAGCTGGTCTGTGTTCTGGAAGAAGAGTGTGTTATAGCTCTTGGGGTCCCTGGATTCACTGCAAACAATTCCATGCATTGCATTTTAGAAAATGCATTGCTAGCTCTAGAGTCACAGTATGTTGTATTTGCCAGACACCACATGAACTGTATATCCAAAAACTGCAGCGTTTTTCAACTCTTTCCAACTTAGCAGTTCAGTGCAGTTATGAATTTTCAGTTATTAGTAGACATAACTTGTTTATAGATGCTGTCTTCTATGAAATGTACAACAACAAACAGCCCCAGCTCCCTCCTGCCCTTGTCCTCAGATGCCTTAGTTCATATTACAAATATTTCCTTTTCCCTGAAGCACATACGTTTTTCATCCACCATTAGTCACTGAAGGAATTTCTCCTTCCCACATTCAGAGTGATTTTGAGTATTTGCATATGACAGTTATAAAATATGTTGGATTAAAGCAAAAATCCTTTCTATTCTTTAAATGCTTGAAATATTTCTGTAGAAAATGTATATTAATCTGCATACAGAGAAAGGGCAAATGCAGGTGTGTGTGTATTTAATACAAATAATCTACCACAGCAAAGAAACATAACTTCAAAGTTGAGGTAGACAACCTATGAAAAGTAAGGAAATAAATTATTTATCTTTCATATTTTTCTAATGAGCCATTTTATTTTCAAAATTAGTTCCAGAAGTTCATCACAGAGATACTGTATTTTTCTTAGCTCATGTGGTTAAAACTGAAATACTCTCCAATAATTTAATGTTGTCTGGTCTTTGTTTAATTTCTTCATTCAATTTAATTTCTTCAAAATACTTAAAAATAAATAACCAAAATCATTATTAATGACCTTTAATTATAAATAAAATGTATTGTCTAAATACACAAACATACATTTTCTGTCTATTTTCAGTAACATCTGCTGATTAAGTGGTTGGACACTGTTTTAAAAGACTAAGACATAAAATAATTCTATGAATATTTTAAGCACCTAGCTTGTAAATATGGCACTATATTTTGATTATGTTGCTGTCTCTGAGGCAACAGAAGTTGCCATGAGTAATGCTTTGGCCGCAGTTCTAATGGAATGAAACATTACAAATACAGAATCAAAAAAAGATGAAATGTTTCAGAAAGTATCACTATTTTCCCCTTTATTTTTGCTGACGGAATATACTTAATACTCTGAATTGAATTTTGCATGTCAAAACTTTTCCATTCTATAATTTTGCAATGGGCAGTGCAGCTCCAAATTTCATCAGGTGAACATTGTAACCATGTGACAAAGATGTGTTACCAGAAAACTTTTTTTCTCCCTCACTTTTGAGCTCTATAACATGAGCTCCCCCATCACAATGCAGGAAACTGGCCACTTGACTGCACAAATACTTTATATTCAGTTCAGTGCTGCCTCCAGTCTACATTTATAGGCAAGAAAAACACTGTCTTGTGTCTGGTTTCTAATACTACATGAGACAAAGTTGAGGCTGAGATGCAAGACCTCCAGTTTCTCCAAGCTGAAATATATGTTACCCTTATTCTAAAGTTAAGATAAAGGTTTTTGAAACGTGAAAGGAAGAATCAGAAACACTGGCAGTTAAATTAAGCCCCGGAACATCTTGTCTTTATTTTTACTTTAAAAAGTAAATTTTCTTTTCCATATGCTGAAATTCTGCTGTCAGAGCCCTGCTGGTAATGTGGATGTTTTTGAAAGCTTTGTGAACAAGTAAATGTTAGCCATGCTTAGATAGACCTTTGGCTTAGCTTGTGACCCTTTTATGGTTATTTTTGGCAAGAGAGTCCCACAGCACAATCAGCAGTGGGACAGAAATGGAGCTGAACTGCAGATGCAATAGAGGAGAGCCAGGTTGTGTGAATGAGAGATCTTTCAGAAGGCTTTTCCCAAGGAAAGCCTTTCTCTGCTTCAGGCTATGGTTCAGTCTGTCGTCATCTGGAAGGGAATCCAAGAGATACCTTCACTGTACTGCGAAGCTCTCCTTGTCAAAGCCAGCAGGTTCCCAGCATTTCTTCTATCTTTTCCATGAACGACACCTGTCAGGATCCAGAAGTCAACGGCTTTTCCATATCTCAAAACTCTTTGGCCTGAGCCAAATATACTTGCTTAGAATTAAAGATGCAATCACAATCTTCACTAAACTGCTGTTTCAGCCCACAAGGAAGACTAGTCCCAGATGATCTGGAAAGGAGTTTGATGAAATGTTCATCAGAAACGGTACAGCACAGACTAATGTCTAACACACATAGCTGATCCTTGCCCACTTTTCTTTCTCTGGGAGAATAATATCTGTATATAAACATTGATGCATTCTGCAAATGCCCTTCTTAAAAAGAATTCATCATGAGCTTCCTGAACTAGAGAGATTTTGGATATAGATGTCTATGGTTAGAAAAGATGCCAACTCGTTAGTAGTCATGAAATCTTTGTCCCTGAAGTCTCTTGAAAAATAAGGGTTTTTTCACTTTTCAAAAAAGCAACTCCTCAATCATTGTTGATTTAATATGTTCCAAATTTAGCTGCAGATTTACAATAAAATAATTTTTATTCAGTAATTCAGCCCAACTTTTGATATTAACTGGTAAAACCTCCAACTATATAAAGCCGTTCTACTTTTTTTTCTTAGTATGTTATTAGTATTCAGAGCTACCCATTTTCACTCTTTCAATGCAAGAGACATATTATAGATTGGTTAACGAAAGCCTCTCAGCTATGAAGAAACTGCCATGCTGTTGCTGAGAATGTGATTAGAGGAAATTAATTTCAGATAAAATGGAGGTTTAAATACTGAGACTTGAAGCTCTCCACATCTTATCGTATCCAGCTCTGGGCAGATATCGCTCATAAATAGCACAGCTTTGAGCTTCTGCACTACCTTCATCATTTTATATCCTGAGACTTAATCACATTTGTATTGTAATTTTATTAGAAAAGGCTGATGTGCAGTTTTTGTT
The DNA here is from genome assembly GCA_034781795.1 of Crypturellus tataupa. Taxonomy (NCBI): domain Eukaryota; kingdom Metazoa; phylum Chordata; class Aves; order Tinamiformes; family Tinamidae; genus Crypturellus; species Crypturellus tataupa. Next base: position 1,911,047 of record JAWLRI010000843.1, on the reverse strand, counting down.
AAAGGAATGAAGGTGATAAATATTCCTTAATGTTTATTAGCATAAATATATCTGCTTCTGACACATTTATGGGAGAGGTGAAAGTAGAATAAAGATATCCACATAATTTTAAAATATAGTTTCCTACAATAAACACAATATAAAATAAACTACAATAACAACCCTATAATAAGGCTTGTGGAAAAGGTCTCTGTTAAGTTCCCACTCTGTAACACCATGAAGCAACAGCTTTTTATTGAAGAAAACCATTTTCACCACTTTGAAAGCTTTATAATGCCAGGTCATGCCATTCATTAGCCAGTCACCAAACCCCAAAGTCCTTTTGTGGCTTTCAACTTGCTTCTGGGGTGCTATCAAACTAAATAAACAAGGTTTCTTACAGTGGACTATTCACAATTATTTCATTAGGAAAAAAAAAAGAATGGGAAAACGTCAGTTAACTTTTCTGGGTAATTTCCCATTGAGGCTGGAATCTTGTTGGCCGTATTTCTTGGTAACAGCAAATTTAGTGACAAATTTTGGAGACATTGTCATGGAGACACTGTCTGCCCTTTTCAGACCATGCATCTCCTCAGCCCATGGCCATGAGCACCTAACCCAGAGCACATTATAGACCGTATGGTGTTTTTCTGCCTCTGTTTTAATGCCTTTATGTCTCATGGCATGAGCAACACTGGGGAGGTCTCGCAGAAGACTGTCAGCAAACTGTATACTAGTAATTACTGATCTAAAGCTGACTGGAGGCAATGCAGCCTCCTGGGGAGGGACTGCCTGCAATGGAGCTCAAACCAGAAATGCTCATCTGGCCCTCTCAAGGGTAGCACTTGTGAGAGGGAATGTGGTTTTATCGTATGGATTGTAGCTGTTGATTTACTCTGCACAACTAGGGATTTAGGGTGAATAATCCTATTAGATTAATGTCAAATCATACCAATGTGGGAACTAGGGGACAGGAAAAATTACAAGAAAAATGATGGACCGTTGCTTATTTATTTACCTGATCCTATCTACTTTTCTCCATCGGTCTCCAAGCAATTCACAAAATATGCCAGAATTGCTATTTCCATTTCCACGTGTTCCCATGGAAAGAGTGGTATGTATAGACACAAAATGCAGAATTTCTGAGTTCTAGGCAACTATCCTATCTGTGACAGTATTATGAAAAGATGTTACTCAAGTCTTTTTTCTCAGTGTTTGGTAGCACACAGGGAATTTTTGCTTATTTTAAACACAGATGTCACATTAAATTAGGGGAAGAATAAATAAAATTAAGGCAGTAGAGTTCCCATATAAAAAAAATAAATAAAAGGGCATTGTTTTATGTTTAAAACTGCTTCTCCCCTTCTTCCTCCCTCATGAACTTAAAATATACAGCTATAATTAAATATCCTCCTTTTAAATTAGGGAACTATATCCACAGGATTGGAGAGGCCAAGAGGCAAAGCCAGGATGGGATAGCACAGCCTTCATTGAGCCCTGCAGTGGGAACGATGACTTTGCCTTTGCAGCAATCCCTTCCGACAGTTTCCCAGCAGAATACAGAGCTGTCTGCGCTCACAAATCATTTTTGGTGTTCACCATGTGAACTTTTCTTTATGCCCCGTTTGCACTGTCCACCTCCTTCTCCATCTTCCCTGCATTCCCTGCTTTCTCAAGCCATCCTGCTCTGTTGTTCTGGTAAAGAGGAGGGGTTGCGTGAGCACCTCTATGATGCTGGTACAGAGAGGACTCGGGCAGAGCTGGGGCCTTCTCCCCCATGCGGGAAGGGGCTGGTTCCTGTCTGTGTTTCCTGCTCCCATGGGCTTTGAGGTAGAACCCTAGGCCACACGAGAGGCATTTCCCTTGCTGGGGGTTGCTGGTTTCCTGACCGGGAAGGCAGAGCACACCGCAGGCAGCAGATTTTCCTAATTTGACCTGTCATAGGGAAAAAGCTCTCATGACTGGATCTGGAGTCACACTACCACTGAGGATCTGTAATGTGTGTTAGTCTCTCTCAAGTGGCCGGTGGGAATCATATTACCTGTTGGAGATAATTTATAATTTAAGTAGCAGTAGGGTTTCTCTCCATAGACAACTGTACAGTTCTTGCAGTTCTCATGCATTCAGAACTTGCTGACTCAGCTAAATAGGTATGAGATTAGAGTAATATAACTGGAGCTCATTGCCTTGTACCCCTTCTGGGCAGTAACTTAGCAGGCTCGGGGAAAGAATGGGAAAGGCCTTGGTAAATGTGTGGCCATAGCATTCCAGCTAATTCCCCAAGTAAACTAAAGGCAGAGTGGAGACCACTATCTGTCATGTCCTGTTTTGGGACTGGAAAGCTCTCCTGCCACCCAAGGAGGAGTTCCACCAAAGGCAGCCGTAGCAAGTGCCAGGCAGGTCCTGCTGCTGCACTCATCTTGCTGGTCCCGTGGGACCTACTCCCTTCCAGCGCGCTCAGCAACAGGGAACTTAGCAGGACTAGCGTAATTTGATGGTAGGACTGAGAAATCCCGCTGATTTGCTGGAAGAAGCAACGGGCACCTTCAACCCTCCTTGCTCCCCTCTCAAATATGTGACAGAAGGTCTGTGTGGTGGCACAACAGTGGAACATCTAGAATTACAGGTTCATATATAACAGCCGTAAAAAGTGTTCACTATGTAATAGCGCTCAGGTTTAAATGCCTTCTGGCTGTAGCTGTGTTTCTGTCAGACATCGAGAAGCAACCTGTGAGATGTTTGCAAATGTACAAATGTGACCACCTACACACATTCCCATACACACAAATGGGTAAACAAGATGGGTGAAAATAAAAGTAGCGAGCTAGAACACAGAATATTTTTACTTGCTTATAAATGAATAGTGAGATGCTAATGCTGCACAAGGCAAGTGAGGAGGCTTTTTTTCCTCAGGGAGGTTAGGAACTTGTTTCATTATAAGAATAGATTGGGAAACACTGCAGGCTTCAAAGATCACCCCCCAACTCTGGGGTCTGAGGCAACCTGGACCCCTGTTGTCAGCTGTATGGCCTTTGTCTGAGAAAGTATCCTAGTTTCAGAGCACACAAAAACAATCTAATTATTAATTTTAAAAATATATATATTCATGGAGGACTCAGTATATAGTATAATTGTTATAAAAGGATACAAACAGTGCTCTGAAAATGAAAACCTAATATCTTCTATTTTGGATCTTCATTTTTTTTTCCTTGTTATTTGTGTTTACTAAAGGCTAGCAATGTAAGGACAATAAACAGTTTAATTAGAGTTGTAAAGAGATTTTCTAAGCAGAAAGCCTGCAGTTCAATGAAAAGCAAATTAATAAGTTCCATTTCAAATTAATTGCAACTGACAAGAAATTGTGTGGAAGATTTATTTTTCAGCCTGACAAAATTCCTAAATACAAAATGTATACAATATCCCTGATGGAAGAGGAAAATGAAGAGAGAAATAGTAATGCTGGTGTTAAATCAGAGTAATTGCAATGAAATCAAATTACTGCTCATTTACAAAGTGTAGCTCAAAACAGAATTTGCCCTGAAGTGCCTTCCTCCTTGGTCATTTATCATCCGCTTTGAAGCCAATGGATGGAATATGGAGTGGGCTAAAGTGGTAGTTCAAAAGAAGTATTGCAACAAGATCAAATTGAAGCAGCATGTTGTGGAGACCTGCAAAAAACAGTCATGTTTACAAGGACTATGTATAGGAAAAAAATCTCCTTCCACAGAGATTTCTGTGAGGGTCATACAAAGTAGTGATTAGACTGTGAAAATAAATCCTGACACTTTAACCTGGAGAAAGAAAGAAACTTGGAGTCAAATGCCTTGAATCAAAGTAATTCAGCAGATTCCAACAGGGAGTGTCTGGATCGTTGTCCTCTGGAAAAGATACTTCATGTTTCCAGGTGCTGCTTTACAGATACATGTACCTATTATTTATTTGTGATGATGCCTATTTTCTAGGCATCCAGATTATTTAATATAAAAAAACAAGGATCGATGAAGAGAGAATCAGTTATATCAATTATATTCCGGTCTATAATGCACGGTACTGCCGAGCCACAAAGACCAAGTTGAAGACATAATTCTCACATATCTCACAGTAAGATGAAGGCCATCAAATGCAGCTAAGAGAAACTAAGATCCAAATGAGGCTCCTTAATCATAGTTCAATAATACTTTAATTCTTCTCTAGGAAGGACATGTGGTTTTAAAGCACTAATGAAGTGTCAAAACTTTCAACGTACGCCACTATGATCAAAACTTTCAATATACGCCACTAAGAGATAAGAGGAATAGAGGTAAAGATAGTAAGAAGCACATCCATGGCCATCATATATGATGGAGCCAGGGGCAGGGTGGCTCTTTGAGCTGTGTTTTAACCAGAAGAGCTTTATTTGCATGTTGGGGATGAGGGGCAGCCAAGCGCAACTGTGAAGCTTAGAGCTGGCAAAAGCAGGGGTGCCTGAAGTTGCTCCAAGTATTGCCGAAGTCTGCATGGGATGTAAGAGCGGATCCACAACTGCCAGGAGAAAATCTGAACAGAAATGGAGGGGATGGTGCAGCTCTGCACTTTCCACTGTCTTGAGATTCTTTCGTGTTTCTCCTCAAGCTTGTCTCCGATGTCTGCTCTGAGGCTGAACACCCATTCATCATTTTATTATTTTGTAAAATCAATGAATCTCAACATAAAGCCTTATGGATTCCTTTAAAGGATCCAAAGTTAGCATGTGTGGGGACAGAGGTAGGCAAATCAATCAACAAAAGTTAATCTGGTTTCTAATGTGTGGCCTGCAGATCAATTCCTTGTTTGAGCTGGGCCACAGTATTGACCAAGAGTGGGGACAGATGATGGATCTAAAAATTCTACAAATTAAATGATTTAAATTAGTATGGCAAGTGTTAAATCAATGCAAGGCCGAACAAAAGGTGAGGTGTTCTACTGTTTATCCTAAAATTAAATCAGAACAGCTGTTGAACAGTGCTATTTTTCATGGATTTGTAGTTTTCTGGCCTGCACTCTGTCCTGTTCCAGTTCTTGTTTTATATTCATTGATTTTTGAACTGAATTATAATCAGTGTGATTAAGTATGGTGGCTTCAAGTGTTTTTAGTAGGAGACAGAAAAAGAGCAAGAAGTAATTTGAGTATTGTGGCTCAGTCCATGAAAAATTACTACATTTAGGACCTTTCTGGCAAAAACAGCAGAGTGGCACTAAGGGTCTTGAAGAAGTCTTAACTGAGGCTTTTCTCAGTGTTTGAGTGTGGCCTCACAGACCAGCCTAAAGCAATTTATTCAGTCAAGGTGCATGTTTAAAAGAGCCCTTCTCAGGGGGCACAAGGATTTGCTTTTCACTGTGATTGATCTAAATTCATAAATCTCTTAAAAAAAAAAAAAAAGATAGTATTTTAGTACTGGAACGTGCAAAGAGATGCCCTCCAGCATTCGAGTTGCAACACAGCATACATTTCAATAACCAAAACCAATAATCAGAATCACAATTGAAAAAAATCTTACAGGTTTCCTCACTCTCCCTCACAGCTGTGAGGCTCTCACAAAACACCTAGTGTCCTATTTGCATTCATGTTGCTTTTGAAATAACTCAAGCGATGAAAACTGTTGCTTCACTGTAGCAGCCCTTGAGGGCTGCAAACCAGGGTAGTCTAACAGAGGGTTGACTCGGCCTTGTGCTTGGTGTTACTGAATACTCAGATCATTTCTAACAGCACAACTGTTTTATAATATTTGTGACTTTGCTACACTTTCTTTTTCCAAAAAATGTCTTGCTTGTTACACAACAACAAAAGTGACAGAGCAGCTGGAAAGCAGTGACTAGAGAATCACAATCAAGGGCTGAGCAGATGCACTGGGTCAACCACAGCCACTGAGGAGGTGCTGGGAGAGGAGGGGCAGGGACTCGGGGATTCCTCAGTTCATGACAGGGGTTGTGTTTTCTGTTACAGATCGTATTTATAGGTCTCAATAGAACAGGAAGCCAGAAAAACAACCTGGTTAAATATCAAGATGCTGCAAGTGGTACTGGACAGCAAAGACTCTCAGTTTCTTCTTTCCTGTTTTCCTCTGGGGCTCTCTGTTCTGGGCTGGATGGGCTCAGGATTTCAACCTGCTTTCTGGTTTCTGTTAGATCACTGGGATCTAATAAAATCATGTGGACAAATGAGTGAAAAAAGTCCTGGATAATACACTAAAGAGAATCCTTCACCCATTCTCCCTCCTAAATATGTGCTCCTTCTCTTCAGTAGCTGAAAGTAAACTATCTTCTTGAGAGAGTCATGGCTTAATTTAGCAGATAACTCTGCATTTTTTCATCTACTAAGATTTTTCTAAATGCATCCTAGAGATATTATATCATTTCATCTCTCTTTTCTGTTTTATTAAAGTAGCTTAGCTGAAGAGAAGCAATTTTAAGAATGAAAGCCATTATATATACATACTATTTATATATATGAATACACAAACATAACAGCTGTTATATATACACATACACATGCATATTTATATGTGCACTGTAGTTCACCTTGGTCTAGGTAACCATATGCACTGTGCTCAGTTCCTGGGAAGGCAATTACTGTAATCGCTGAAATAATTTGGGTAAAATTCTGTGCTTAATCCTACTCTTGCTGTTGTAACACTAACTTTAAACCATGTGGAAGCTTGTAGGATAACTAAAAAGTTACAGGCTCTCTTACTGTATTTATGGCTGCACCATTGTGGTTACTGCTGTATTACAGGTCTACATTTTCAAGTGTAACTGAAAAGCACATCTAATTTCATGAAATTTAATCCTAGATCATCAACTCCAAATATATAAGTAAGAATGGACAATTATCTTTGCCGCATCAGCTAGGTGAGGAAAGCTATGGCCTGAGAGCAGAAAGAGCCATTATGTTTATTACAGTGCCTGATAAATTAGTCACAGCAAGAATTTATCATCTGATTATTTGCAGTACCTCTCTTCAATTAATAAAGTGAATGATTCTTAAAAAAAAAAAAAAGAGATGTAATTTTTCATCATGTTTAGGAGTTTTTTTTCAGTTTAGAGATGAGATAGTATGTGGGAATTTTATTTTTAGTCTGTTACTAGATTTCATTGCTGAGAACTGAGCTTGCTCACTGAAGGTGCGTCTGAAGTCACTGCCAGGTGCAGCCTGAACACAGACCATGAATATGGTTAGCTTCATATTGAGGAAAATCCTTGGAAAAGCAAGATTTATAGCAGAATTTACATTAACCAACTGCATTTCAAAGCATTGCTTGGAGCTATTGAAGTGAAACATTGCTGTTTTTCAAAACGACAGTGTGGGTGGAGGGCTACCTGCTCCAAGCACCTGTTGGTTATTGGCTATGCATTTCTCTCAAGTACAAAAATTTACCTTCTTTCAGAGCAGTATAATTATACATTATGTGTTATGATGAGCCTTTTCCTTCAGAGTTATATTCCTATAAGCCCTTATTCATTGCCCCCATGCTGTCACTGTGTTGCCAGGACACCAGCGAAAAGGAGATATTTGTCCCAGAGGCCATTTCCTCCTTCAGTGAGATGAGATTGGAACTACACTGACCGCTGTAACAGTATCCATCCAAACGTCCTTCTTCCAACTGCACCTTTCAGTCAGTCTCCTCTCTGTCCAATATACATCTTTTCGACTACTTCAGTGGGAGAAATAGAACTTGAAGTTCTTGCAGTTTAGCAAAGGGTAAAGCTAGGCCTCATCCCTAAAGTTCAGGTTCACATAAGCCAGATTGCTTTCCCTGAGGAAGGTAGGGTGTTGTTTTGACCCATCAGAAAACACAGGGGTCATAGCTGTGTAGCTACCTTAACTTAAGGCAGGTCTGATAAAGATTCGCTCTTTTAATCTGCAAGCCATGAATCTGTAGAGAAATAGCAGAAATAGCAGCTCACACTAACACAAAACAATTAAGTACAAAATTAATTCATTAGTTTCAAGGGTCAGCCTACCTTTAAAAAAGTGTCGTTATACAAATGACAATTTCTCATAGAATTTTCTAACATTCATATTTGGGTCTGTTTTCTCAGCTACAAAAGAAGTTTTGTTCACTTTGTACTCCAGTTGTCCTTGCAGAGCTAATGCGGCAAAGAAGGACTTGTAGGGCCAGAAGTTGCAAAAGAAAGAAAAAAAAAAACTTGTCAGGTATGTTTCTGACTCTATTATTTGTTATTCTGATTAAAGATTACTAACACAGACATTTTGGCTGAGTATCTGTGAAAAGTTTCCCAACAACAAGAGTCTTCAGAAATTATCTGCCAGACCAAGTGATAGAACTTTGTAATTAATGATGTCTTTATCTCATGTAGGATTATAATGGTAGTAAATACAGTGTAGAAAAAATTCTTGCATGGGCAGACACTAGATTAATTGACACAGAAGAGAGAAGCCTGAAAGTTCTTTTCCAGTTCTAATATCTCTGCACTGAGGAGAGTGACAAATAATACTTTAGGAAAACATTTTTATTGACTCTTGCATTTATATGATTCTTTTGTTTAAAGTAATTCTTTATTGCATAGCCATATAGCAGTCGAACATATATGAGCAGTAGTAATGCACCAACCGAAAGATAACCGTATGGCTAAGGTTTCGCCCGAGAGCCTAAATCATATGCTTCAAATGTCCACATTGCTTTTCTGTAAGAGGTCCTGTTCCTAGGTGTTGTGATCAGAAAATTAGGACATATAAAGTTAAAAACAAATAAATGCAAAACATTAAGTGAGTTCATTTGAAGGTCAGTAGGTTCTGATCCTGTGTTCCAATGCTTCACATTTTAAATAATATTTAGCAACATTTTCAGTCTGCTAAGAACGGAATTTCATCCATTATTTTTATATTTGTTGCATGTTGCCCCTTCTGTGGGATGTTTTGGTAATGGTGAGGAGTGATGATATATCAGAGCACCCAAAAATCCCACATACCCTTGTGGAGCCAGGGCTCGGATCATGTTTTTTGGAATCAGTCAGTAGTTCATTCTACTGGCAGAATTATACCTCCTAGTCTGATATATATTTTTTTACCAGTTTAAAATATGTTTTTGCACTGAGCCCTGTGCTTCCAAAGGTTTGTAGTTGTGTCAGTAATTGTTATAGCATTCAGATTCACTGGGGAGCAAGTGGAACTCCTCTGTGATGTGTCATCTTGGTAGAAGTTCATATTGAATATGCTACCAAGAGTGGGCTTGCAGTGAGAGGTGCATGGAGTCTGAGCAGCACTGCAGATTTTCACCCCTCCTCTTGCTGATATAATGCGTGTTTTCCCATTCCTACACACAAAACTCACACTGAACCATCATTTATTATGTCTTGTAAAAATTCATCAGATAACATGTCCTGGTCAAAGATCAAATCAGATCTTGAAAAAGCAGGATATCAAGTGTATCCTTCCAATGACCTGCTGAGGTCATAAGCTGTATTAGAGGAAATTTCTTTTTCTGTGAATAACACAAAGAAATGTCAGCTTTATTTTTATGGAAATTTAACAAGCATATAAACAGTAAACGCTGTATAAAACCATACTCAGCTTTTGGAAACCTATAAAGATGGAGAGGCTGCCAACTCACTGAAGAGAAATAACATCTGTATTTCTCTTTCCTAAAACAAGTGCAGGATAACAGATTGCTCCCCCATGGCACAGATCTCTCATTTCTGGAACCCCTGAAAGAAAAATTTCCTCTGTATCAACACCCCTTTTATTCCCCAAACCGAGCAGTGGACTGTTAGCAGTAAACCTGGTGAAAGCAGGGCACTTGATAGGTAACCTTTTCCTGAAGGGTCCTATCCAAAGTCCTTTGCATTTTCAAGCATAATTAAAACAAAAATCTAACAAGCTATATAAAAATTAATTTCTGTATTGAATTCTGTAGTCATTTGAACATTTTCTAAGAAAACATTCTCAGAAGTCCACAGAACCATATGAAAAACTGGTTGGAAATTAGAGGAAGCCACCTGGAGTTCTCAGCTGCTCAGCTAGCTTTCACCTTCAGTCAACTCTTCCACAATGGCAAACTTAAAACTAGTCCTGGTTAAAGTTGGGCCAGGGCCTAGTATAGACCAGGTCCAGATACAGAATATTGATTCTAGTCACCTGTATGGAGAGAAATGAGTCACATTAGAAGGGTATTGTCCCTGTGTCTGTCCTTCTAAGACCCTGCAGGAAGAATAAACGTTTTTTTTCTGCCTTTAATGACAAAAAAGATAGGGCATTATCTTTCCCAAGACTATCCAGCAACTAATGCAATTACTTCTTGCTGAATCTAGCTGTGTTTTAGGGTAAGTGCAACAAAGATAGTGCTTGATCACCGTTTCTGTACAGATAAGATGAACAATGCTTTAATGTTGCAAATACTTTAAATGAGCAGTAGTAATAACAGATTAAATAGAGGATTGAGGAAGGAGGTTTTAAGGAAGATGAGATAATGTAGCAATGTTATAAATGAATAATCTGCCAAAGAAGGTGACAGTGAAGAGGCAGAGAGCCAGCCCTGAATGCTGCACAGCAGAAAGGTCCCAGTGTTGTGTGGAAGAGCTGATATGAAGGGGCTGTCAGGGAAACTCCAGTCTCAGCTACAGCAGTGGAAATTTGTAGCAGTTCTGAAAGCACTGGAGTTGCTCCAGAATTGACTAGCACTGTAACCAAGATCAGATTATGCTTAAAATTGAAAATAATGAATATCAAGTATAGGGTCAGAAGAGATTTCTTGGCAATGTGATCTTTATAGGGTTGGCTGGGATTAATGGCAACTGCTCCTCTCTTGCCTGGAGTACAGGGCAGTTCCCCTCAAAGTCAGTGCTTGCAGGGCTGCCAGGAGAGCTGAGTTAGGCCAAAAGAGAAGATCCTGGATCTAGTCCCTGATCGCACTGCAGTTAATAACAAAACTGTGACTTTCTTCAGGATAGATGTGATCATACTGTTAGCAGCACACGGCACAGCATATTCTGGCTCGGTTATTCTCAGCTCTTTCCTGTCATACAAGCTGTGGTTCCTTTCTTTAAACCGCACAAGAAAGGAAAAAAGAGGTTAGTGATTATCAAAGTTGTAGGAAGTTATTACAAGTAAGAGAATCAGCATTAAAGGTAAAGCCTTCAAATTCCCTGGTTCCCAGAGGAGATACAGCCTCCCTCAGTGATTTCTATAATGAGCAATTCATCCTGTTCACAGTGCTTAGCTCCCCAGCTGTGTTCGTTTTGCACCAGTATGAAAGATTCTTATGGTACCAAATGGCATCTAAACTCTTTCTAAGTCAAACTATACTTTCATTTCTATAACTGTAATCAATGTAAGTCATGGGACAGTTCATGGTGAATTGAAAAGCTTTTTAACATTTGCTCTTTCTGCCATGTGGTAGATAACCTGGAGACTTCCATATTGGCAGAGGCATTTAACTAAGAGCACAATAAATCATTTTTGCTGCAGGCAAGTTCATACTCATATATGGTAAGGAGAACTGTGAAACAACCCATCCAGGAAGCTCTAGAAAAGGACAGCAAAAGTGTGAAAATGAGGTATGATACATGCAAAAATTAAAAAGGTTGGAAAAATGCCCCTTAACATTCCTTAAAAAGAAAAAAAAGTCAACTTATTTAATAAAAAGGGTATCAAAACCAATTTTGATACTTCCATTCTTTAGGAAGACAGAGGTTTTGCATGATTCATGATCTGGAAGATGAAGTTTGATAAATTCTGAGTGGAAATAATAATATTTTTAACAGGAAAATATTTATTGATGGCTAGAGCAGATTTTACATTCTTAGCAATTATTAAATCAATATAGATTGATTTTTCTAAGCAATTCTTAGCCTCTTTGAAGAAACAAAAGAAATCACAACTGTGCATGAACTGAGACTTCGCAGACTTTCTGTTAGTTTTGTTAATATATGAATACAGAAGTGCATTGTGACAGGAATTTTTTCTAAGCACTCCACAAAGACTGCAATGCAAATCCTTGCTTTATGTGGTTTCCCATCCCAAGGCTAGGCCTAGCAGGTATTTATTCATACTCTTTTTGGTACTAGTTTTGATATTTCCTTTTGAAGAGAAATATCATCTTGCACGCAGCATTATAGGTGCCATGCAAATTTCTGAGTAGCTCCATTGCCTTAGAAGCAAAACCAAGTGAGGATTTAGCATCTGGTTCATTGCATGTGTCCACCTGCTTAGTGTCTCTTCATGTGCCATTTTTCAGGGGAAGCAGGAAAGCATCATTTTCTCAGCTGTATGCACCCTATTCCATTTTTAGCACATCTGTAATACTCCTCAAATGACTTCACAGACTGCCAGCTGCAATTTAAGATGATCTGAACATTAAATGTACTTCAATTGATGAAAACTGACAAAAGCAATGGGGCAAGTAAGAGCATTTAGGTAAAATTTAATGAGGTGCAGTCAGTGATGAGGGTTTTCTATACGTTAGCTCCGAAAGTTATGGGAGATGTTGTACTGTAAAATCTGACATTTTCTTTCAATTGTGAAAAGACTGATCTGGGAGCAGTGTCCTTATTATGCTGCTCATCAAGCACATATTGTCCACAGTAAGTGTCAGAGACATGAACAATAAGCTATAAAGATATTACAGGGGTGGAGCGATGAGTGCTCACAGCATTGAAAAGCATTTCGCTGTACAGTGCTAGGTTTCAAAGAGAAAAAGAGAGCCAGCATTGTTGCCAGAAACATCTTTAAATGTGCCTAATTAGGATTTTCAACTTAATTATGCTATTGTGCACTAAAAATTTTGCTAAAATTGGTTTGATTTGTTCTGAGGGCTGATACTGCTGGCAGATTAAGACACAGTAGCTCTTTACTGTGCAGTGTCACCAGCGATGTTGATAACTCCAATCAGCAGGTGTTTTTTAGAGAAAAAAAAGGCCCAATTCAAGCACAGTGTACAGCACCCTGGCTGCTCTAGGGCATATTAAACCGGGAAGCAAAGAGCTATTTCTCTGGCAACGTGGCTGCCAGTGGTCAGTAAAACGATTTTCTCCCGATTGATACCATATTTCAGTAGTACTTTCTATTTAAGCTTTGCAGCACTATACAAATAGGCACTACATATTGCTTATATAGCAATGTATCACAAAGCACACTGCAAACATGCTTACATAGAGCTTCCAGTGCTAAGGTGAGTTTTTCCTGGAAGTGACCCTTATTGTCCAACATTTATAACTGACAAAGAGAAAAACTGTGGCAAAAAGGTCCCAGTCCTGGTATTGTTTTAATCACTGGTAAAACCCACCCTGGCACCCTCTTGCAGAGCCACCTGCATTTCAGTGAATACGTAATTTTGATCACGCAACTACCATAAGAAAAACCAGACAGTCACAGCAGACAGTGAGGACAGTCAATGGAATTAAACTGCAACTGAATTTAAAATGGAAACATAAAAATAAATATTTGTTGCACAACACACAATTAACTCTGGGAACTCATTGCCACAAATATTTATTGGAGTATGCTGCAAAGTACAATTCTAAAAATAATTAAAAAAAAAAAAGCTAAAAAAAGGAGAAATATGCTATATAAAATAATAAAACTGTAGAATTATTGCCAAAACAAGGTAAAAATAAATATCTGGAATTAAGGAAATGTCTGCCTATCCAAACTGTTCCTGGTAATAAAAGTGGAATTTTTAGGCATCTATGGACTGCCCACTGGGACTTATCTAAGCTTTTCTCCCATGAAGCTAAGCTGTTAAAGTTTGGTGACCTCAGAGCTGTTAGAGGAGCCAAATCAAAAATGGCTCTGTGCCAGTTGTAGCCACTACAACTGGTCAGCATTTCTGGTCAACACATGTATGAAGCTCCAGATTTCTTCTCCTGTTACAAAACCAAAGCTGGAACAACATATGCATGATGTATATTGGCATGATGGTTAAAGTGAAAATATGGTTGAGGAAGCTAATGTAAACAGAA
>JAWLRI010000843.1:1813525-1897033 GCA_034781795.1 Crypturellus tataupa | reverse complement strand
GGAACAACATATGCATGATGTATATTGGCATGATGGTTAAAGTGAAAATATGGTTGAGGAAGCTAATGTAAACAGAAGTGGAAAAGATTTGAGATATGCCACATTTCAACAGTTTAAGGCTGTTAAGCTCTGGTGATTTAAGCCATTATTTGCCCTGTCTTCCAGTTGTCTTTGCCAATTGCTCCCTCTCCATTCCCAGTAGGGCGAGATCAGTATGGAATATGACTGTGCACACAAATGTGCAAGAGAAATGCAGCACTTAAATGGAAGAGAAACACTGAATTCTGCCCAAGGGGAGCAGAAGCTCCTAGCTCTGGCACAAGAGCAACACGCTCAGAGAAACCAAGAAGAGGACTGGCCAGCACTGTTTTTGTGATGACAGTTTCATGGCTAGAATCTTCTCTTTTTTATCACTTTTCAAATTCCTTTTTTTTTCTTTTATTTTGCCGCTATCATAATCTTTATGGCTTATTTCTTCTTAAAGAATTTCAGAAGGGAAGTTTTCTTTTGTACCTTACATGGGCAGGCAGGCTTACACTAGGGGGATGACATCCTTGACTGCTGTCATCTTTGTTGTCATCTCTTGGCCAGAGAAGGCTCCAACAGATGTCCAAACCCCAAAATTTAAGGCTTGGCAGGAAAGATAGTTGGATGGAAAGTTACCCTTGACAAGCGTGTGTAGATCAAATCCTGTAATGTGATGTAAACTGGCCCAAGACAACAGTTTCTGAACCAATCATTGAGAGATGAAGCAGAAAAAGGTTTCTGGTCACTCCAAACCTGCCTTCACAGAGAAAAGTATCTGAAGTGCTCAAGCTGACAATGAGGCCAGAAATTATTCATGTCATGAATGACATGAACCAAGAACCACCTTGGCTCCCTTCCCTTGTGAGAGCTCTTCCAACATGGATCTCTTCCCAAATTGGTTTCTCACTTGAATCCCTTTAAATAGAGCTTAAAAACAATATTTTTATGCAGAAACCTCATCTCCTGATGAAGAACGAAACACTACAAGAAGGGAGAAAATCAAAACAACTGTCCATGCTGCGCTGCCTAATGAATTATCTACAGTTGCCTTATTGTTAATGAAAGGAAACTATTTTTAGTCAGCGACAATCCAAACATGCCCAAGGGTTTGTGGGGAAGTGATTGGTATGGCTTTTGAAATGCTCGAAAAGTTCCACTTTGGTGTCTCTTGAAGCTGAGCTTACACTCGAGGAAATGTTTCTGAGCTGAGGGAATTTAACTTTGGGGAAATCACTTTTTTTTTTTTTTTTTTCAGAAAACAGATGTATTTTAGTAATTAACAGAGAAATTACAACAGGAGGCTGGGACTTCATCTCTCTAAAGCATCGCAATGTAGATGAATTTGGATCTTTTTGAGGAGTAGGCTTGAAATGTCCCCTAAAACCACACAGGGACAACACAAAATATCTTCAATTCTTCCCTGCCTTGTAAGGAAGGACATCTTTGGCTCAAACAACCAAGTACCTTGAACAATAACTTAAGGTTTCCAAAGGTGTTCTTCCTGTTCTGTCTTGTTGCCCCTACTTTTCTTGTGCTTGCTGCAAGCAGCATGGTGGCCTGGTAATGAAGTCCCACCATCCGAATTTCAGGTAGACAGGATTTCAGATGAGGGCTTCCCCTGCCACTGCACCACGTGCAGAACTACAGCTCCGTGTCCTCCTCTTTCTTGCAGTTTGTGCAACTGCTTTACTTTCTATTGTGGTCAGGCACAAATAGTTCAACAGTCACCAAGGCTGCTGCACCCCGTGGGACCTGCCCAGCTCTGAGCACTTCCTCAGCTTTCCTGAGTCAACCCGGTTTTGAAAAATTTCAAATTTGAAAAAAAAGCAGGGCTTAATGCTAGAGAAAAAACACTCAGGGCAAATTATATACCTCAAGAGCCTGGCTGTTTGAGGATTTTTCCTACTATTCAAAGAATGTCTTAGCACAGATGTATGAAGTGCAATGAGTGAAGGAGAATGCAGTGAATAAAGGAGCACTAAAAGCTGTTTATCTTACCATTCTCTGCCTTTCAGTATGTTAGGTAGCTGTTTTCCTGGATGGGAAATATTCTCTTTGCCGCTTGAAGGAAAAGAAAAAGTAAAGCTTAAGTAAGGTAAACTTAAATAAGGAAGAAAATACCACATAATTTCTCAGAGATAAAAAACTGAGTAAGAGAGAAAACTGCAGCATTTAACATTTTGCAGGAGATAGATACATACATTGGAGATGGTACTTTCGAAACATGACATACCCTGGTGTAGCTGGTGATGGGATCTGCCTTTCGCCTTGCGCCTACAGCTCAGGTGTTTTGTGGCATTTTGCAAGCTGTGATAGTTGCAGGGCTTTCGCAAAGAACGATACAAAACCAGAGCCAGGTCTCACATTAGCACCGCACTCAGCCAGCCCATTCATCAGAAATTTGGCTGGGCTGCGAAAACCTCTTAATTATATAGGCAGATTAAGACTGAGAAGTGGTGTGAAGACGCTGTCCAGATAGGTCTCTCACCACTATCCACCACTTATCTGGCCATCTTTCATCACGAAAAAAATAAGAAAGAACAGGCTTTCCTTTGGCAGAGGCCAAGGAAGCTTTGTTTTTACTGAAATTGTAAGATACATGCATATTGAATCAACAGCTCTGAGAGGAGATGAAGTGTTCTCTTCCCAGGGGTTAAGCAATGTTTATTCTATCCTGGCTGTTTATAAAATAGTTTGAAATCTCTGCATGAAGATGGCACAGAAAGCAAAGCAACTGCCTGTAAAATCATTAGGTACCCCAGGAATTTAAAATCCTAAATCGTGACTAAGAGAAGTGTAGTGATGTTTCATATTACAGCATTTCCCAAATGGGCAAAATCTTCATGAGAACAGCTCATTTGTAGCAGATCTTTTGCCTTAGTTTGATTTTGTAGCTGCTGCATTTCAGCTACTAGAGCTAAACCTGATTCAAATCTCATCTATCCTCATCTTCCATTTACCATGTTTTGCACCAGCTCCACTCTGATCTAGACATGAAAAGGAAAGGGAATATGTGTTGTGATAGGCTTTAATTATAGAGTAGATGCTACTTAGCATTCAAAATACTACCTATGCACTCAAAAGAATTTTTGCCCTTTTGATGGATGATGTTAAATTAATGGCAACAAGCTCTGTGTACTGGCTTGACTTGCATCTGCTCTTCCTGGATATTATTGCTGCTTTCATGCTGCAGATGTCACAGACACACACACATGTTTGTCTTGTCTTGACTACAGACAATATCAGAGTGTGAGAAAGATGCTGCCAAAATGTATGATTAAACCATACTACATAATTTCTCACAGATCAGCACTATAATTAGTTAAGACAGCTTGCAGACCTGGATGAGAACTGGTTTTTGTTGGCTGTGCTCTGTGTAAAGGGAAAAAACATGCTCTTAGGGAGTTCTATTTTCCTGAAAGAGTTTGTCTGACTGTTTATTTGCAGCTGTCAAACTGAAAATACTAGTGGTGCAACAGGAGAGCCCATCAGCTTGAGTGAGTGATCCACTACTGGGAGTTTTTTTTTTCTCTTATTCTTCTTGTAGTAGCAGCATTTCTCGTTCTCACCAATTCTGAGGCATATTGCTGTCTTTTCAGCCCCAGATTGATTGGTATGTGCTGTTAAATCCAAGTACATGCTGTTTGAATACTGGCCAAGTTCACTTCCAAGAGACCGACTTTTCAATCTTGATCAAATTATGACTCAATGAACTTTGAAGCTGTAGCAAATCTATGTTTTCTATCTGAGTACATCAGAAAAGCAGTTTGTTTTCGGCTTCTTATTTGCACTCCATGCAGCACTAAACCTTCAGGATGGTATTTGCTCCGGAATCAGACTTTGGAGTACCAGATTGTTTTTCTCGTTTTGCTCTTCAGTGCCGAGAGCAGCCGCCTGCAGTGCTCGCTGATCTGCTCTCTCCCCTTTGCTCACTGACTGATGAACATATGATTGCCCAATTAGTACCAAATGTAGGAAACAGAAGAGGAACAAACAAGGCAGAGAATGTACTTTCTTTCATTCAGGAAGCAAAATTAAAGGGAGAGGCCTCCATAGCTTTGATGTGAAGAAATACTAGAAAAAATGGTGGGAAGTTTACATTGATCAACATGACACTTCATGGAGACTCCTATTAGATGGATAAAAATTTTGACCTTAAAAGGTCTACTACTATTGAAACCCTTCAGGGAAAGCATTCAAGCCAGAATAAAATAAGTTTATAATAGAACAGAACATAAATAAAAGCAAACATATTAGAGGTTTAAGTATAAGACATCAATAAACCTAACTAAACGCTAATCAGGACCTGCGTTGATGAAAACTGTAGAATAAGATTACATTATAAAATCAGATAAAAAAATCAAGGAGCGCTATTCCTTAAAAACATGCAGAGAGAGAACTAACACTCAGGTTAACTGAAATCATTCAGGGAGGATGAAAGGCTGTCTTGAAAGGCAGTGAGGATGTTCAGGTCTCCAGAAAGAACCTGGTGCACAGGGACATTATCAATATTCTTAAAACCCCCTATATTTTGTATTATTTCCTGGTTATTTCACTGCAGTTCTTTTCTATGTCTTCCTCCTCCTTTCTTTTTCATTCTCCCTTTTCTCTGGAAACCTGGTGTTAATACATAGATTCTGAGGAGAAACTATTTACTTATAGAAGATACTTTATGCAAAAATGTAAATATTCTTTGCATTTAAAGCTTGTTTCAGTTGTTAGCTTGTGAGACCTCAGTCGTCTTAGGGAGGTGTGACCCCTTACAGATGAAGGGAAATATGGAATTTGACTGTCTTACGCAAAGACCCCCTGCTTTCCCGTGAGGCCACACAGAATTTTTGCCTGTCCGTGGGGTCTCTCAGGTTGCAGGGTGGAGGAGTGTGTGTCCCAGATCCTAAAGGAATGCAAAATGAGGCTTAAAAATAAGAACAGTCCCCTCAGCACAAATGTCCTTTTCTTTAACTTCGATTCCATTACATTGGCTCTAATATGGATAAAGCTGAGACAGTATCGTGTTTGAGATAGAAAATGTGGATGTGGAATAGTTGCTAAATACAGATAATAGCAAATAATACAAAATCAAGCAATAGGATTTTGACTTCCCATTTAAAATGGATTAGTTCTTATGGCAAGAGCATTTCCATGGCTCTCTCAGATGAAAGCAAAAATTGTGAAGGATAAGGTGTCTTGAAAGCAGGCAAGTGGACAAGAATTTTCCATATCTTCAATTAAAATTTACATCAAAACCTATTAGAGTGTGCAAATGCTTGTGATTTCTCTTGGCTTTTATAATTTTTATTTTTCTAAAGAACATTTGCACTTTTTATCTATTGGAATAAGAAACATAAATATCAAAAAACTCTATAGGCAAGGCTGAAAAATTTCTAATCTACTAGAAGGAAAATGTGGTTAAAGAAAATACATTTTCAGAAAATATTTATTTGAACTATGCCATAGAAGTTCCTGGCAACGTCTGATTGCTTGAAAACTTCTCTAAACTGAGACCTTGAGTGAATGCTTTACTAAGACCACGTCTTCAAATGCAAACTTTGGAAATTAAAATTAATTTAGCTTTTCTTAACTTTTTATTGTAATATGAAAAGAAAGTTCACTTATAAGTGAACGGATGGATGTTTCAATCTAACTTTAATTGTTTTCAGGGAAACAGAAATATAATTAAAAAAAGGAAGTCTCGTCTGGCTAGAATAAGTGGACATTTATGTCAACATCGACTCTAGAATTCTTTATACACGATTCATTTCACTAACCTGTATTTAATTTTGATCTGCTCAGATATTTTTTCTGAATTAGAACTAAACAACATATGCGCATCTTATAAACTTTAAATTACATTCACATCCAGATCTGCAATGTTGACTTTTCATTTGCTTTCTGTGAAACCTTCCTTTCTGCTTAAAACTCGTGAAAAGCCCATCTACGGCAACATTTCTCTTTTGTGCTGTGTTAAGCAAATTTGGGAAATAAATATGACTTTTCGGTCTATTTCCTTGTAGAAAATATTCTCAACTGGAATGGAACAGCTTGTGCTAAAATATCTGATTATAGCAGAGTCTCTCCATAAGGCTGTTTGACATCGTTTCTTCCCTTCCTGCAAATGGTATGATAGAAACCAAAAGCTTGACAAATTTCACTTAAGTGTATTTTATTCTTTTGTTGTATACCATGTAAATATGTGGCATGCTGGAGTTGGGAAGATTTATAATATCTATTCAACTATAGAGGGGGCAAGGATGGTAGCGCAGAGCATTTTAAAGAGGAAGGAGGCTCCTGAGCTTTCATTACATATATGTATGTGCATAAACCTAACAGCCCGCTCACTTAGAAGCCTTGAACTATTGTTTAAAGTGGCAACTGTTCTCCTGACCCTGGGATATTCACTTTTCATTGTGGGCAAGAGAGGTGCCTGAGGGAGAGATCGTGCACTGCCCGTCCTCTTGGTAGCGGGGGGGACCTGAGCTGTCCCGTGCGGGGCCTCTCTCTGGGGCTGTTGCTGACCACAGTGACTGTGGGCTTAGGAGACAGTGTGGGGGCAGGGGTGGAACAAGCCCTTACAGTCACCTTCTGGTGATTATTATTTAATAATTAGGTACTTAATAATTACTTTAAAATTATTTACTTAATACTGGATAATTCTTGTCATGCTTTTAGGGAATTGTTCTGTTTTCATCTATCATATCGTCCCAGTTCATGAAAAGGTGTTATAGCCAGGTTTTTCTTTGCCTTTTCACTGACCTTCGTTAGAGAAAAAAAAAAAAGTTAATTAGGAGAGCAGAAAACCAACTGGCCCAAAGCAGTTTCATCTGGCCCAAATTATTTTAAGCCTAATCTATATAATTCATAGGGGATTGCCTCATTCTCTAGTACATTTATAACTGATAGGATTAAAAAGTGCAGGACATTCACTTGAATATACTTGTAATGTTGCTCAAATATTTACTGTTTGGATACTTACAGCACCCCTCTGAGGTAGGGAAGTGCTATTGGCTTCTTTTCCCAAAAGGGAACTCCGGATTTGAAAGCAGCCTGCAGAAGCTGAGACAAGAAGCCCTGCAGCAAGAAAGTCTTCCCTTGGTCGGACACAATGTGAAAATGGGCTTTCCCTGATGGCTGACTTGCAGTTTACAATAACCCCAGTGCCCCTTTTGATGACAAAATAATGTCTGCTTTCTGTACAATTGCAGTGAATGACTTCAGTTGACTGGTACCATGGGCAGACAGCAGTAAATATCCTGCAGTAAACTGGGGGGAATTGCTTGCTTTACTGAGGAAGGCGGCATTGGGAAATGGGCTCTGCTGAGTGAATATTTAAAATGTAACTGAATTAACCATTTCACTTAGACCTTGCTTCCTTCTCAACTTCTGTCAGATCTTACCTTTTAATTTCTTTTGTATATTCAGCCAGAAGTCCATTTGCTTCACCTAGAAACTTCCAAGAGTCCTTGTGTGATGGATGAAGCAGAGGTCCTGTCTGCTTTAATTTAGCCACTCTGTGGACAGCTCATGTCAAAGATGTGATGAGATAGCATTACCCTGTGATCATATGAACCAGCTGCCACAGATTTCAGGACAAAAAAACCCTGGGATGTAGCAAAACCAGGCATTGAAAGTATCACTGGCCACATTAGGTATATCTACTGTCTTAGAACAGGTCAGTTTATAGAGAGAGTTTATAGCTGTCACTAGACCTGGAAGATCTTAATGATGGGAGCTGAATGGTTAATAGCTATCCAGGTTTAAAGATTTGTTATAATTGTCATGCAACAAGAGCTTTATGGAAGTGCAGCAATGAAAACAATTCCCTGTTAAGATGTTTGTGGTTTGTGAGCATGATTCCTTTGGATGATTTCATTCATTTTAGATCATCCTTTAGATGATTTCATTCACACAGATAACTTGAAATGAATTCAGACAATGGTGTTAGTAATGTCCTAACTGACCTGAGCATTCTTTTGACTCTTGTGCGATGACCTAAGCATCCCAACCTTACAAAGATGCTATCTTTAAGCAGCACTAACAGGGGTGACTACAGTTCACAATGGGGTACATAATTCAGAACAAAAAACATCTGCTGCAGCAGCCTTATGATAAATGTGGTAGGAGGGGTGAAAAGGAGGGCACACCATTTAAAAGAATATGGTGACAAATACATATATTTTTAATCTGACACTACTTGTGATGATCACAGTACAGAAAGAGAGCATTTTATTGGATAAAGTAAGAGTTGAGTTTTTGTGAAAGATACTACCACAATTCAGTAGACAGAAAGCAGGTAAATACAAGAAAAGGGACTAAAATCCAAGTGCCCTGCTAACCCCATAGCGCCTTAGCACAACTGCACTTCAATCCTGCTTTGCAGTGACCTCTAGGGACAAAAGAGCAGATCAGACTGAGGAGATCGTTAATAGGGATTACACCATGATAGCACAGTTCTGAATGGAAAGTCTGTTCACTGAGATGAGCTTCCCCATTCCTGTGGGATCTTTCAGGGTGGCCCAAAATGTCTTGTCTGAATTCTAGTAACGCTCGGAAGCAAGGCAGAAAAATCATCTTCTGGCATCTTTCCAGTTAGTAGCAGTTATGTCAGAATTGATGCGGACAAGGTGATCCTGTGCTCCCCTAGCTTCCCTGTGGAAAAGGCAATGGATAAGATTGAATCAGGGTGGGCACTTCAGACAAGCATATCCTCTTCTATCAACAACCATTGTGAATGTTACATGTGATATAAGGCAATGACTGGTCTCAGGACAGAGATTGCTCATCTGAATGAGATTAGATTTGAAATTTTTCTTTAAAAAGTTACTTCATGGTCTGGAATTTCCTGGAGCTCCAAATGAATTGGATTCCTAAAGGACACAGAGCTGTCCCCCTCCTAGGAGATTTGGCTAGAGTTAGGGATAGGGTAGAATAGCCACAGCGCTTAGAAAAACAAGTGTGTGGGTAAGTCCAAAACAGTTAAGAGATCTGAGATCTGTCACCCTGTGCTACCTGTGCAACTATTGGGGTGACCATTTTGTCTGTGGCAGCCGAACGGGAGGGCTGGGCAGACACGTCGCTATCGGTGCTTTGCTCTTTCCCCAGCAGCAGGACCAGAGGAAAAAGCAGCCGATGACTTGATATCCTTCTCACTCACTGCGAGCTATCTGGAACAGGTCACAGGGCCAGCCTTGATCCAGTGCCAGTAAAGCTATAAATCTCTTCGATGCCGGTCCTCCTTGGTGATTTCTGACGCTGCCTGATTTAGACTCACTAAAAAATATGATGCAAACGTCCTTTTTTGGTAGGATTCTGGCAAGCTCCTTGTCCAGATTCATACGAAACCAAGAAATTTCAGTTCTGCTTTGAGATAACTCTAAATTATAGCCAAGCCTCAGTTGATCAGGGTTTTTGGCAAAAAAAGTTTGTACCTTTCCTCATATTATTCAAACCACTTACCCAGTCACTGATACATGGACTAAAGGCATCTGTAACCCTTTCTGGAACACCATCAATATCAAGAGAGTAGGAGCCTTTGGACTTGGAGCCAGAGAATGGCTCAATGAAATGACCTGGGGAAGGTGGAATCAGACTTGTTTTACTCTTCCCAGATATTTCTTTTTCTGTAAGTCAGGAATTTGCCCTCGCTGAAATGTTTTGCTGCCACTGGAGGCTGAGTTTCCCAGGAGCTTCTGCAAACCTTCACTCCGCTCCCAGGCGATCAAGGGTCTGTGTTAGTCACACAGTTGAATCAGTTAAAGGTTTGCGGTAACCCAGCGGGAAGCCTGTGTACCAGTGACCTGGTCTCCTGACACTGCGCTGCAGGAGATCCTTTGAGTCAAGTCAGCACTGTAAGGCTTTATTCTGCTTTATTATCTTTAAATATCCTCGAGAACTCCCTGATAGTGAAATAGCCAAGTTTTAAAAACAGTTGCTTCCTGTGGTTAGTATTAACTTTAGTGGAAGCCAAAATGTGATTGTCTGCTCGGAGTTTTTGAGCACATAGGAGCAAATGAATCTCTGAGTCAGGCAAAACCAAAAAAGGGCAGGAAATAATGTTTCACTGTTGCTGAGCCCAAGTGCTTTGGTGGAGGAAGAGACCATCAACAGAATGGGATGGGAGACTGAAAAATACAGCTATATTTCAGTAAATGTTTGCATATTCTGGATTAAATCACAACAAATGACTAATCAGATTTTGAAAGCAATATTTTTGCAGCGTATTTAATGGATCCTGCCTCTTTTCTATTGCATGTCCTCTGTGATGGTAGCTAGGGTGCCTGTAATTTACTATAGGTGACTCTAATAATGAAATATTCATTGGCAGTTCAAGATCATTAATTTGCCTGGCTGCACTAATGCACAAGAGTGCTTTGCAGTAGGTTGGGCTCATGGTAACTGTGAATCAAGGGGCAGAGCTAGTTCAAATTCCAAGCTGAGCGTAGCAAACCCAGCCGAGCTGCACAGCCTCCTTGTCTGTGCCGACAGCGGCGTTTCAGCCTGCGCTACGGCCGGGCTGCTGTGGTCGCGGTGCCTGTTCACCCTCTGGGGCGTTCCGGGCGGGAGCAGCGCACGCAGCCGTGTCTGCATTCCTGCTCCCGCAGCCCCCGGCTCCCGTGCGTTGCTCCCAGCCGCTGAGAGGGGAACTTGCGCAGCTGCGGAGCGTCGTCTGTGCATGCCTGGGTCAATAGCCTTGCAGAAAGTAACCAGGTCGCCCTTTCTTTTTCTTGCACACGCAACAGCCTAATATAAAAACATTCCAAAAAGGAAGTCTTTCATTTTCATTCTGAAGTTCTGGTTATTCCTCTATCGCACATCGCAGGAAACTTTCCTGGATACTTTTTTTGATTGTGCAAAGATTATGTGAGAATCTTCAGGGAGGTTCGTCAAACTAACACTCTTCCTATAATGTTCAAAGCAGAAACTCATTTTCTGTTGCAGTAGTTTTGCCATTTTATAGGAACTATAATCCTTTTTTTTCAATTCTTTTGCTACCGGGGAAAAGATCATATCTGCAGTTCCTTTAAGAGTAATTCCTAGAATCTTTATCCTTTCCATTTATCTGATAACTTCTGTTATTTTCTTCCGTGTCTGCCAGTTTAGCTTTAGTTTTTGAACCTTTCCTTTGAAATGGTCATATTTCTGGCATTGTTTTTGGTCCCAAAATATCACATGTCTTCATATTCTTCTTTCTGGCCCTATGAAGATTTATGATGTAAATATAAAGCTGGAATTGATCCAGAGGTTTTTAGCTGGTGTAAATATCCGCAAAGTTTGGATGTGATCAGATGATTTTGCTCCATCTCTAAGTTCCCTGTTGTTTTTATTTAATTGTGTTTTTCCTGTTTGAGACGTATCCAGATAAAACTTTTCTGACTCATGCAGGCTGCTGTCTCCATCTGAATTATCATTGTTTAAGAATAATATATATTGTTGTCAGCCACATGATGAAATGTTTCTCCATCTTTCTGTGACACTTTTCATGCGTAACATTTTCTTTTGCTTGATAATGAGTTGTTTTAATTTTGTGTATAAACAGCTTACTCTACTCTTTTTTTACAAGTCATCTTTTTCTCTGATTCTTACATGTTCTTTCAGTTTGCAGATTTGTTTGCTTTAAGATGACTATTTTAGTCTAAAATTAGGGCCTTCAGAGGTGATTAGGCAACTAACACTGGGGGCAGAATGAAAGCACAGAAATATAAAATGCCTTTGAACTGTTGACTGTTATTTGTTTCATGTAAAGGAGAACAAAAAGTTTGGTTGAAGGACAAATATAGGAAAGGAAAATTTGATTTTCCACACAGAATATGCATGTCAGCTTTTATTTCACAGGATCAATGCCAGTTAATTCTCTAGTAATGGTTTCCTCTGTGGTTACTGAAAAGCTATTTGGGGTGAGAGCTGTTTCTTTGTAATATAGTGCATGTATTGGCAGGGGTTTATGACTGAACTTCTAGGTGGGAATGGGACACAGTCATAACACATGCACTAATGATGAATATTGTAATTACTGCTTCTATAGCGGCATTGTTAGGCTTTGCCTGGCTTGACTCTTGGCAACAGGCAGCTCATAAACTAATCTGAAAGCAGACAGATAATTTTGTATGGAAGAAATGGCTTCATCCTGTTACACCAAGGGTTAGATAGAGTTCATATAAGGATACTAAAGCACATCTGGAAAATCATAAACTGTCATTCAGATAAAGCTGGGCTTCAGCTCTCGTTATCGTAGACTGTGTGATGGGACAGCAAGAGCATGTAGCTTCTCTGGAGAAAAGGCAAGACTGTTTCAAATGTACTTGCACCTTCTCTTAGTGACATGGGCATCACTGCGGAAGAGCAAGGAACCCAAGAGAGGGGGTAAAAGGAAGCTTTTCAGCAACACCACAGCTTTGAGGATGGCAAAGCTGATGGACTTTATGTTTCTCATTTTTTTTCAGGAAGGTTTTCTCAACTGCTGAAGCCTTTCAAATGAATTCTAAAACACTTATTTCAGTTGTACATTTGTGATTCCATGGAAGAGTCTAACGGTGGGGATTTTCTTATGCTCTGATTTTCTCCTTTATGTCTTCTTTTTCTGGTTTGGGGAGCCCATCTACCTGTCTTTTTGGTTAGTGAGGTCAAAACCCTTGCAGAAGCAGCCGGGTTATTTATGGCTGGAGATCTCCCCGGCAGAGGAGAAGGGAGCCTGAGGACAGGGCTCAGCAGCGGGTAGGACTGGCTGCTGCGTGCAGAGCGTGCACCCTGTCAGAACCCTCCAGGCAGGACCTCTGAGGGCACAGAAAATGCTTGTGTTTAACTGCTCCTTCTGCTCTTCCTGCGAGTGCCAGGGTTTTGGAGAGCTCTGGTGCAAAGAGGGACGGCAGCCTGGACTGAGAAACTCCCAGAGCTTGGAAGTGACCTAGTGCTTTCAACATCCTCACTCCCTTTGCATATCCTCTCATCCCTGCATGCATCCTTTTACTGCTTTTGGAGACACAGCAACTGCTTTTTCCTAGCTGAACTTGTGTCAAATATTTAGTAGAGTTGACTAGCCCTTAGCAAAGAGTGCTGTAAAGACCAAAAAGGAAAAAAGCTGAGGACATTTGCGGCTTTCCTGGGGAGCTGCTGAGATAAGACGGGCTGTGCACAGTGGCAGAGATCCAGCAGCAGCATAAGGTACCCAGCCCTCCCTGACTAACTGCAGCTGGAGGTCGCTAATAGCTCTGACACATACAATGTGTGGCAAGTGATGTGAAGCTTTTCATTTGGAAGTGCCTGAGAGAAATAAATCCATGCTCAGCATTCATTTGTCACTGTTGCCTCCCCAAGGCTTTCTGTCCGGTCGGGGATCAGTCTATCAGCGCAGATACCAGCTGTACCTCGTTCCATCTTTCCTTTCCCTTCCATCTCCTCTGAGGTTCAAATGATTTTGATTTGAAGGCAACTTTCTTGACAGTAATAGACATAAATGCAGCCATTATCAGCTCTAGGCAAAGAGTGCTTGAGAGTTTGATATAAACCTCCTTTCTGAAAGCTTTTTCCAAACAAATATACTGGCTTTTGCTGAAGTATCTCATGGCTTTGCGTTAGCAAACCCAGGTTAAGATAAGACTCAAATCTGTATCTCCTCGTTTTCCCCATAAATAACTGCTTGTTTCACCAGTTATATAAAATGCTTGACACTACATGAAATTGTTAGATGGATCCTTTGAGCAATATACTTTATTGTTCAGCACTAACATTTGTTATTTGCTTGTTGTCATCACTGTAAAATATTTACATTTTTTTCTCCACAGCCTCTCTGAAACCTGGCAGAGTTTTACTAGAAATACTATAAAACTTATTTACGGATCATATCTGTTCAAACAGGTTTTGCATAGCTTGCAAATTGTTAATAAAAATGAAGCTGATAAAACTCTGCCATACTCCAAAAAGGAAAATTAATCTGAGCTTCAAACTCAGTTTTATATTTATATGCTAAATTGCTGTCAGTTTTCATGTGAAGCCTCCATCAGTGGGAAAGCTTCAAAATTTTATAGGAAGGCTACCAGCCCCTAGACTGGCAAGAGGAAGACGATCCAGCAGTAAGGGTAGTAAGCCTGGAACAAGGAAGAGGATATTACAGGGTATAGTGGAAAATACCTAAAATCAGAGGCTGTGAAAACTGCACTAGCTGACATGCCACTCACCCCAGCCAGCCTTTACCAACCTGGGCACAGCTGAGCTCCGTAGGAAGCAAGTTGGGATAAGGAGCTTTGGAGAAGCTCAGCCCCAGCATGCGCAGTCCTCGGCTGGAGACTGGCAGTGAGTGTCCCCTCCACAACTGGCTCCAGGGCAGCTCAGAGCTCTTTGAACACATAGAGCTGTTGCTGCTGTTAACATTAGCAAGGACATATCTAATAGCTTCCAAAATTGGAAGAGAAAAAGTCTTAGTGTCTCTGAGCTTTTGAACGACTTCTTCCATGCTTCATTTTTCTTCTAAAATAACTGCCCTCAAAGCTTTCACTCAATGCTCACACATTTAGGGTCTCTTTGAAGGCAGGAAACAACTGGTGCTCGTGATAGGCCGATAGAAAAGACATTTATGGAGTAGTGGGCAGACGTAGTTACGGAGGGGAAAAACGAGCAGCCCTCCTCTCATCATTCTTGGTGAAACCACCTTTATCTTAAAAACTTCTTGAATTCAGAAGTGACAAAGCATGCTGATAGCACTGCAGCACTGCAAATGCTGTCTGCTATAAAAATGATGTTATTTTTAGGGCTAAGCTTTTAAGATATATAAGGCCAGTGTATTATTCAAGGATTGCAATTACTACAAATGGCTTTGTAAAGTTCGTGATTAGATTTAGAAAGATCAAAGTCTCATCTGAGCGGGAGAAGTAATTACTTTCCAGTAGCCAAGTCAGACACATTCCTTTACAGACACATTCCACATTCATGCACACAGTGAAAGCTTTTTCACAGACTGACTTCTGCAGCTTTGAATATCTTGTTACCAACCCAGAGGACCTTTCACACACTGGATTTACAAAATGCAAGTTTTGAATTCTTTTCAGTGATGTAAAGGAAATATTTAAAATTAGAACAGCTGAAGAATCACTAGCTCAATCTCAAATATTTCTGTTTAAAAAAAGAGGTTAATAATGTTCCCCAAACACACTCTACTCCCAGCCTTTTTTAGCTGAACCACAGAATTTCTTCTTTTGGCACCAAAAGCTGAGATCTTTGCCTCATTCCATGTCCAAGGAATTTCATGCAAGGGCGGGGATTGTCTTGGGGAGTACAGTCAGGGTGACTGTGCGTTTTCCTGGTTCCTACGGTCCAGATTGGCTCAGAGTGGAGCGTTTGTCGGCTCAGCCTGGGAATGTGAGGGATGCAGCTCAGGATGGCTCAGAGTCGTCACCGCGAGAGGATCTTCCTCGTCTCCACGACAGCCGAGCATTGCGTGACTCTTCTCACAAGAGGAAGAGCCCTTGCTGGGCTTGCAGGCAGCAACAGCAAGTGAGTCTGTCCTTCCTGTAGCACAGCAGGGGAAACTGTGATACAGGAGTAAAAACAGAAGCAAGAACTTCTCTCATTTACAGTCTGTGAACCGCTAAACATCTGAAAGACAGCAGAAGGTGGCTGACTCCTGGTCATGCTGGTCCCTAGAGACGGGCAGGACCTGGCTTGTAACATCAGTGTTTTCAGTGAAACTGTTTGAAGGGCCAAACTATATTTGAAGTATTAAGCATTATCATCTCCTTTCCCAGTGAAACGCATGATGGCCTTTGCATAGTCTTTTAGGGATTAATCTAGGAGCATTTTTGTGGCACACACTGAGCAAATAGAATGTTCACAGGTTACTGAAATGGACTAGTGTATACCCTGAATAGTTTAATTCGTATATCATAGCACACTACAAAACAGTGCATCCTGAGAGCTTCCTTGTGTGTCAGGCCTGGGTTATTATACAGAAGAATAAATGGAAACTTGGAAAGATCAGGGCTAGGGAGGCTTACTGACTACTGAAGGCTAAGCAACAGGAAGGGGAAGGAGTTCTCCTTTCAGAGCACAAGAAAACACAAAAGTAAGAGGAAGAGAGAAATATGCTAAAGGAAATGGTGGATTCTTCCATTGTCCCAAGGTACTGTGTAGAGGGGGGCAAAACCACATGTAACCGTGCATGGGAAAGCCCAAGGTCTGCGAGTCCTGTGTGAATAGTGGTGACCATCTTTTTAAGTTTGTGTGTGACAACCACAGATACTTTTTTCTGCCTGTCAAGGGGAGAAAAAAAGAGATTTAGTTTTCTTCAAAAATGTAAACACTGAGGTCAGTATTGCCGGGGAAGTAACTCAGCCTGTAAGAGGCATATTTGGGCTCCTTATCTGGATTAGAGATAGAAGTCAAAATGTGCAGACCGTTTTTCAGGCACCACGCGGTGTGCTCGGCGGGTTGGTGGGAAGAGGTTTTCCTGCCAGGTTCTGGCAGGTGCAGCCCTGTGCGGAGCACCACGGAGCGTGGGGCAGCCTGCGGTGGTGTTCCCTGGGCCACGGCTTCCCTGGTGCCGTCTGGTGCAGAGGAGGCCTCGCATCACCGCAGGACTGACAGCCACAGGGTCTGCGTCAGACCCAAAGCTGTGGCCAATGTCCCTTGGGTGATTTCGGTGTAAGGCAAGACGAGACCTTAGGAGGCTACTGCTGATTTGAAGGTATCTAGCCGGCTTCACGTACTGAGAAATTAGGAATGAAAAAGAAGAATTTTAACTCGCTAAATATATTATCTGTTTATATGGTTAATTTATATTCTCCCTTCTTGAATTACTCATTTAATATCTGGCAACATGCTGTTAAGGGCTTCAGGGAGAGATTAGAGAGCATAATTACTCTCTCTCCTCCAAAGTCCGCACAGCACATTTCCAGGCTTGATTATTGCCTCTATCTTTTGAGTTTTTGTCCCTGACAGCTTGAAGTAAAGAAAGTCAGTATTTTAATTTCCAGTCACAGGTCTGTGTCTTGATAGTGGATGGATGCAGGGATGCGCCTGCCTGTCATTCATGGTGCATACGAGCTAACTCCCTGATGAGAACAAAATCACTAGTTTTAATTTCACATATGGGAAACTTCGTTCTGGCTCTGCAAGCACTGTGTTTTGGGAAATCCTGACAGACACTTCTACCTGCTGGCTGTAGATAGAAACACAGAGCTGTGATGGCTGCAGGGCTTCTGTGCACATACAGAACGAGCCATCCCACCCAAAACAACAAGTTAAGCTACTTGTGAGATTGATCAGAAATCATAAATTCATTCACCAGGTTTGGGCTAGTAGAAAAGCTCGTGTTTCTTAAAATGAGGAAAAATTTCATGAAGTTTTCTGCTTTTTATTAATTTGTAGACCAAGAAGCTTCTCTTGTATACCAGTGCATTTATTGCATTCAGGATCAACAACCCAGATTTTAAAATAGCTTGTAGGTACTTGATTGTCAAACACCAAATGTGACATCCCATCCCCGTTAGAGTCACTGGGAAATAAAAATGTAGATGGAGGCAGTCTTGTTTGCCTTCATTTATGGTCTTCCTCATTCTGAATTTCTAAAGAAGCTTCAGTTAGCTCTTAGAATAGATCACAGAAGCCAGCGTTAAGCAGCTGACATGTATGTTTATTGAAACTGTCCTGCAGGCCTGTGCCAAATGCTCCATGCTGAGGTGAACAGCAGGCTGGGAACAAGTTTGCCAGGTTGGGCTAATGATGGATGATGAGAGGGATGGGCCTGTGGCCTCTTGCCTAGATGTACCCTTGACCAGCGAGTCCCATGGCAGGAAAGAGAGGCTGGAGAAGCCTTTCCTGCCACCCGTCATCATCAGTCAGGGTAACCAAGATCCCCTTTGGGGCAACTCAGAGAATGGGTGAGATCCTAAGAGCTACCAGTCTGTTTTTCCTTTTATTGCCCAGTGAACTGCTGACTGGAGAATGACAATTCTGGTGTATTTGTCTATGTTTGAAATTTAGAATTTGCTTTTAGAGCAAACAAAGATCCTGAAGATCTGATTTATAGTTTTGGATGTCCTCACACCCGCTGTTATCTTGAGCACAAATCTCTGCAGCGATCTACTGCATGCTGCGGTGGGGCTTCTGCTACCACCCGGCAGCCTGAGCACTGCCACGTTAACCTGATTACACAAACAGTTTTGTGGGAACATGCAGTGATCTCAGACTTTGTTTATGAAGCACTCCTCAAGACTGGGAGGACTTAAACTCTTGCTGGAGCCAAAAGAACAGATGTTCCTTTTCCTTCCTCAGGGCGAGAGCCTATGGGGGGAGGGGACCCAAAACGGGTTCACCATGGAAGAGCCTCCTGGGGGTTGTTTTCATCTAGGTAAAATGTCAAAACTGTTGAAGGCAACTTCTAAGAATTATATAAAGCTACTCAGAATTCTCAGTGGAGGAGTTATCCATTTTTTCTGGCTTCATTTTTAAGCACAAGTACAAACAGCAAAGATCAATCCTGCTCTAAAGAATTATGGAATTGTTGTGGAGGAAAGGGACCACATGAGGTCTCTGGTCCAGCCTCCCACCCAAGGTGGGGTCAACACTAACCTCAGACCAGATTGCTCAGGGTTTTTATCCAAACAGATCAAAAAAACAATTGAGGACAGAGACCCTACAGGCTCTCTGGGCAATATGTTCCAGAGCTTAATTATCCTCACAGTGATTTTTTTTTTCCCCTTACATCCATTCAGAACCTCCCCTGCTTCAACTTATGACCACATGCAAAGTTTTCTTGGTGGTTTGCTGCCTGTTAACATCCTGACTGTCAGTTACGTCCAGGCTGGACCTCCAGCTCCAGACCTTGTTCTGGAAAAGTGCTTTTGCTGGGTGTATGAAAATGGCTGCTGCCTCCATTCTGTGCTTCAGCGTCATTTTCAGAAAGCAAAGCCATGTTTTATGTGAATAAACAAACACACTTGGAATGAAAGGATAACAAACGCAATCATGAATCACATTCTGCGGTGGCATCATCAGCAGAGTTCCATCAATGTCAAGACATGGCCTGGGATTTTTTTAATCCTAAAAGAAGATTAAAATGATCAGAACTACATAGTTCAGCACATACAATTTTTTTCCCTTTTCTAGACATAGTCATTTTTAAAAAGAGCTCAAGCCACTGACCTTATAATGTTTCTCAGAGTAAGAGCATGAGAGTATTTCTGCCAGAATAATTATTGTTAAAAAATATATAATTTAGTCATGAAAGAAATAAAAACCCTTAAACACATAAAGTAGTTTCTATCTAAGAACAAAAAAGCATTTTAAACAGTTAGTCTACCCAGTAACTATATCAGCAAGTAACTTGCACCTAAATTTTATTGGCAGGGAATACTAAGAAAGATAAATGTTTTTATCCTTCAAAAAGATATTTCTGCACTGGTCCTTGTGTGGAATTTACCAGTAAACAGGAGTGTTCTGATCAGTGCAAGCATCCTCCTCCTTTGCACAAAGTTTGTGAGTTTGAAGGAGCTCTAGATAGATTTAGAAATACAAAAATGGTATGAATATTTCTCTGAAGTGAAAGTTTTGAATCATGTGTCCAGATATCTCAGTCATAAAACCAGTTTTCACAGCTACTGCATGAATCAGTGAACAGTTACGGGGGAAGAAGGCACTAGCATCTAGGTTTCTTAATCCAACCTAGTAAACACTCGGCTAGAAGGAGCTAAGGTCATTTGGAGATAGTTATTTGAGCTCAGAAAGCTAACAGGAGTAAAATTTACTTGTTATTACATCGAGATTATTCATTGTGACCTCATTCAGATCTGGAAACTTTTCCTCTGTAAGGAAAAATTCACGTTGTTCCTTGGCCAGTCCAGTGTTATTTAGTTGACTAGTGCCATGGTCTTACAGGAAAACAGAATTGCTTCATGAGAGGGAGAGTGTTTATTGTCAGTGCAGTATAACTAAAATGAGAAGGGATTATTTTAAAGCACAGCTAGTGATAACTGCAGCTCTGCACAAAGGGCTGCATGATGGCTTAGTCTGCTGAAATAATTTGGCCCATAACTCTGAAATTCAGTTTAGCAACCACAGCTTGATTTGTGATTGTATCAAATCAAATAACAAACAAGTGTCTTTTTCCTTGGAGTATGAAGCGGCTGGATCTTAGCTAATGTACATGGGTGTAGCTGCCTCAACTATAAAGGAGTTACACTGATTTACACGACTCAAGGATATGCCCTGTATTTTTGGCATTCATTTGTTCCACTAAGCTTGCTAATTGGCAAATGAAAGTGCCATGAATTAGCATATGCATTAATCACGGTTTTCTGTCACAGTCCTCATTCCATTCACAGGTAGTTTCAATGATAAAAGAATGGTTTTGTCATAGCCCTGAGAAGATCGAGAATATTAAAAACTACTTTAGTCAACAGCAACATCACAGGAAGGAAAAAAAGAAATCATGTTGTTAAAAACAATGGTGCTTTTTTAAAGTTTGTGATAAATTGAAAACCTTTTCAGCAACTTAACTTGTCTTTGGCAAGGGTCTTTGGTCTGCTTTGAGCCCTAATTGCTCAAATCTTCCCAAAAATGTTCTGGAGATCTGTATCTACCCAAGTATACAAAACTCTTCTGCCATTGGGCCTTTCTATACCTCAAACTGTCTGCTTCTCCCCATCCATACAAAATGCCCCTGCTCTGATTGTTTTACTTCTTTATTTTTTCTTTACGTACCTACCCTGCTTACAATAGAAACCTGGCTTTCACTTTGCTTAAATGTGGAACTTTGAGAGATTTGTGAATGTCAAGATATAAAGAAATTGGAAACTGAAGTATCCTTAGTAACACACTGTTTTGTTCATATAGCTGGATCCAGAAATTTTAAAAAAAGTTTGTATTTAATTGTCGGAAATTGAAGTTGCTGCCTAATGTTTTACTTATGCTGTACAAAAGGTTCTCTGGGAAATATATGATGCCAGTTTTGCAAGTCTCAAAGAAGAACTTTAAGCACTACAGGAAATTAAATACAGACATAAACATTCATAAATAGTAAAAAGTAACCACTGGGGCTGGGAAATTCAGTGTAGGTTAACATGCTGTTCTGAGGTTGGTATTTCTTAGCTGTAGCACTGCAGTGCTGTACTGAGAGGGTCAATACTGTCATCCCTATAGCACAGACAGAGGAACTGTGGGTATGGATGTGCCAACAATTTCCTGTGTATATGCAGAAATATTCCCACAGAGCAGCTGTAATTAATTGTCCAAATTCAGGATTATATCCTATACTATCCCACGGTAAACATAATATAGCTGACCTCTTATTTTTTTGCTTATTGTGGTTATTTTTTTTTCCCTGCCTGTGTTCTGATGGGGAGGGCAGGGAGCTGAACTACTGGACTTTCGGAAGAAGGAGAAACTATTTTGAGTGGACTAATAAGAGAGCCTTGTACCTGACTTCTGTTTTCATAAATGGAAAAAAAAAGTGGA
The DNA here is from genome assembly GCA_034781795.1 of Crypturellus tataupa. Lineage (NCBI taxonomy): Eukaryota > Metazoa > Chordata > Aves > Tinamiformes > Tinamidae > Crypturellus > Crypturellus tataupa. The sequence continues at coordinate 1,875,568 of JAWLRI010000843.1, read as the reverse complement.
GTCCTAAGGAATGAGGAAGATAGCTTTTCAAGACAGGTGCAATTTCAATAAGGAAACTGGATTAAGGTTTTAGGAAACACGAGGGTGAGGTAGCAGATTACCAGGGATTCTCCAAATGAGGGTTGTACAGCTGATTAAATTCTTCAAAAGTTGTGTAAAGGTCTGGGGGCCTCACTTCCAAATTCCTAACCGAAACTTCCCAGCAATCAAAAAACATTCACAAGTCATACAGCTTAGTGGGAGCCCAGGTTTTATTAGTAAAGTCTTCCCAGAGACAAAACATGCTGCAGTGATGCGATACAGTGTGCCATGCCCATCCATTTCCAGGGCACACACGCAGTCTGTTTCCCTCCAGCTTTTGCAGGAGCGCGTGAGCTCTGTTAACACGAGGCCTCATGTGCTGACCTCCTCTTGCAAGGCAGTGAGACCTTGGAGTGACTGGTCGGGCTCTATGAGAGTTGCTGCAACAGCCTGTGCTACTTACTGAATTTCTGTTTTGTGGCTCAGACGGGAAAAAGGGGAGAAATGTTTCTCTTTCAACTCAGCGCAGAGACATTTGAGGATAATGAGGAACTTCAATTTATAGAATTCATCCTGTAATAGTGATAGATTTTGAGGTAATACACTGTATGATGGTTATCATTTGGCTAAATCAGTAATCATTTGGCTAAAGCAGTGAGATATGGCTTACTAACTGCAATGATGACTCAGGCTGTATTAGGAAAAGTGTTAGGATGATCAACACTTTAATTTCCCTTTGTGTTTTTAAGTTGTTATGTTGCTTCTTGAGATGCCAGGCCTTTCAGTGAGCTGTTAGCTCAGCAGGCAGCTGAACGGAGCTAAAACTCACAAGCTTTTTTCTAGTTGTGAGTGCAGAGCCACAGCTCCTGGCTGTGCCAAGGAAAGCTCTGTCTGCTGCAGTGCAGAACAGGCCATCCCCCTAAGCTCAGCTGGCTTGCTGTTTTCTTCACACGTTCAACACACGTTGCTGAAAGTCCAGTACTTACTGAGATCTGTTTCTGCAACCTTTGCTCAGGACAAGTGCTATGTCAAGGCAAGGATGTGTAAGTCCTGTAAGTCCCAACTATTCATGAGTAGTGATAGCATGATCAGGCCCTAAGTGAGATATTCATTTGACCTTCCTCATTTGTCTTTTATAAATCACCTTTTCTGTGCTGATACCTTTTCTCCCTAGAGGAAGGACAATTGACTAACAGCGTCTTTATTACTGTTCACAGAAGACAACAGTGGGAATGAGGAGTCAGGATGCCTCAGAGTCATCGTATTTCAAACATTTAATGGAGACTGGACATTAATAGCCCTGTGCTGTAGATCAGAGCAGAGAGTCAAGAAATTATTTTCATCTAGGGCTAATGATCAATGCATTACAAATACAGTCAGTTCCTAAGGAACGAGAACACCTCCAGATGAAGTTTCCTGCTGTTGAAGTGTGTTCTGCAGCATCTAAGCAGAAGGTAAGGTGCAAGCAGATTGCTTGTGTTGTATATTCTTCTCTAGGTATTCAATATTACTCATTTCTAGTGGCAAGATAGTGAGCTGGTGGATTGGTACACTATTCCTTTGATCATCCATAAGATTGTCACTTTTTCTGTAGGAGGCTGAAGGAGGGAGACAACTCCAAGGAAATTGGCCTTTAACTAACCACATTCAGCTAGTTACTTGAATAAAATTGTGGTTTTCAATCCTATAATAACTATGTGTGTCTAACTGTGACATGCATCTACTCTGCTGCATTGTAATGTGCCTTCCGCCTGAGGATGTGTCACGGTGCCAATTTGCTGAGAGCACGTGGGTGGGAGCCTGTGCAGTAGGTTTGGGAGGACACTCTAGCAGGACTGACTGTCACAACTCTCTTTCTACAGTTAATAGTAGTTTTACTCTGTGATGCATGTTTTTTTTTCTGAGATGCCTCTGGTTCAGGTTTCTTGGAGTGTCACTGCACACCCACTGCTCAGTACCATCCAAATTCAGATGCTTAGATGCATCAGCACCTCATCTATTGTCCTATATTAGTGAAGAATTAAGGAATCTGGTATTAACACTATCTCTTAGTGATTTCTTCAAAACTGGCAAAGATCTTCTTGCCCTTCCTCTGACTTTCCATTAGATATATATATTTTTTCCAATGTTCTCTCCCTCCCTCTGAAGCACTTTTTTTCTCTGCTAAAATAATATGACTCATTAGCTGAAACATTCTCTGGAGACCCCGTCTGATAAAATTGCTGCTATAAACAGGCTAATCTAATGGAAGGGGCAAAGCCGCCGAATAAATCTTTGACTTAGAGCATGAGGAGATGGCAGAGAGGAATTCCTCTGGCATTTGGCAGAGCAGAGCTGCTGTTTCTGATGAGCCAGGGTTTTATACTCTATACTGCAGACGCTTCAGAGCTATCTCTAATTTCCAGTCTAGTGCATAAACCATTTCAAGGATCTTCAGATACCATGTGACTTGTGGTCACATCTCAGTGACATTACCAGACATTTTAAAACAAGAAAAAATATGAGGTTTTGGTTGCAGAAATTATGCTGTCAATCAAGTCAAAAATGAGGTGAGTCAGACCATAATTTGATTCATGAATCAGTAAAAATATTTTCCACTCATGGTAAGAAAGTTCCCTTGTGGTTTTACATGTTGTTTTACTTTTCATTTTGTGTCTAATAAATGAGTTGATTTGGGATGACAAAGCTTCAGTTTCCATCTACTGGCATTTGTTCCACTGCACTATTAATTAGGCCCAGGACTGGAAATTGCCAGAGCTGTGTCAGATCACCTCTCCAGACAGGCCTATGTGCTCAGCTCATTATCTCAGCTGCAGCATCAAGTGGCTGTTTTTCTGGGAGCCAGGCTGGTATCTCTGCATGGTGCTGTGCTCTGCAGACATCAAAGGGGTCTGTGATTTGGTGTGGGACTGCATGGGAGGTAAGTCCTGTTGCAGGTCAACCAGAATACCAGGTAGACCTAGGTCTGCTAAGTTTCAGTGTCTCATTTCTTACTCTAGACAAATCCGCCAAAACGGGTCTGATGTTTGTTCATTTTTTTTTCCTCATTCATTTTTATTTATCAAGTGTGCCCAAGATAGGCTTCTGGGGAAAAGACAGGTGGCATTTTTTCAGAAATGCTATTGAAATTATAAGTCCCTTATAAAACGAACCTCCATCACAGCAGCAGGCACTTGTCTCATGCTGGCATAAGACTGCTTTCCTACAAGTCACCTGCTCATACTCATCATCAATGGGCTTGAGCACACAGAGTTTTGTGTTGAGACTGAGGTTTCAAATTTTAGACTGCTTGAGAATATGAATTCCTCTAATGAGCATTATTTCATCTCAGATTTTCATCTTCAATGTTTATAATTCTAGCAGCTATCCATTCAGCTGCTAACCTGATCTGCTAAGGGGGAAAAGGTGTTAAAGAAGACAAAGGAAAAAAGGTGCACAGTGAAAGAACAAGAGGCAAGTCGCGTACAACCCCAATTCCACAGTTCTAATCGCTACACTTACAGCTTGCAGTGAAGAGGACATCACAGTTACTAGCTGAATGGGAATGGAGACTGAAGCAAAACTGCTGCTACACAAACATTGCTCCTGGTTAGTATGGAAAGATCTGCAGGCTTGAAATGCCTATTTTTCACCTGTGCAGAGGACACTAAAATTCCTAACATCTGTCAATAATAAGCATTCACTTTTAATACATTCACTTCAAAAAAATATTCACTGTTTGTGAAAGGTAGCCTGCCTATGACCAGACAAGCAAACAACATCAGCAAAGCTGTGAAGCTTTTCCTCCTGAGTCAGCATTTTTTAGCATTTCGCTTTTTGATATAAGAAATTCACAGCACTCTCCTAGCTGCAATGCAGTCATGCATTTCTGAGTTTAAGGACTATCCATTATAGCAGCAGAAAACCATTTACTTTTAACTTATTGCTTTTGTCTTTTTTTCTTTTGTTTCACTGTTGGTTTAGGCATAGTCAGCTACTGAAAGATCGTGAGAACAGATGCCTGTCCTAGAGACCAAGTGGCTTCTCTGATTTGCTGTTGACCCTTGTGTGAAAGTGTCGTTTTGCAATGGAACTCGGGCATCAGCCGCTCAGTTGTAAGACTAGAAAGCAGTAGGTGTCTCTCATCTCTGTTACCTTGGATTACAGAGCATGACTCAGAACATACACAGCACTAAGGAAGTGGTTTTCCAAGTTCACAATTGAAGTGATACTGGCAGGCATCAATTTAATACCTAGTGCCACATGCACTAACTGCATGGAGTGCTGCATCCTGGGCAGGGCTGAAGTGCCCTTCGTTTCAAAGTCCTACCAGCAATTAGTAAACAGCCCTGCTATGGCACTATGAGACCTCAGAATTCAGCAGATTTTAAGAAAAGGTTCAAAACAGTTAGCATCTTTCATGTTTTAAAGCATTTTTGATCTTCACACTTTATGAATAAATGAATATTTTCAGACATGGAAAAACAGAACAAGAAATTTTCACTCTAAGAAATTCCATCCCATGAAATTAGTGCTGGATTTGTCAAAATACTTCACAATACAAAAGAAATACACATTTTCCTCACTTTTAATTTTGATACTGAGATTTAATAGTGGAATATTTGCATAAATTCTAGTTGAGATTTAATATCCACAATTAAGCAGACAACAGAGTACAATATCCCCAGAAATCAGTTCACTGTGAATTTATAGAGAAAATATCTACATCGTTTTTCTTCACTGAGAAAAAAAAGTATCACAGTATTTGGAGGTTTAGACATAAATACATTAGCAGAGGTTTGTGTTCTAAAGAATGTCACTTGCATGCAATCGTGCAAAGAAAATATGCTACTTTTAAAATCCTTTTCCTATTCAACAACAGAACAGTAAGAGACAGTCTTGCCAAAGCTCAGTGAAGATGCTAGTTTAGTTTGCTGCTAAACTAGGAAAGCAGGATTTGCCAGACTGCAGCACATTGCTCAGCTAGCACTTCTAATCACATCCTTCAGCCTTTGCCAGTGCTGAACCGTGTAGGATGGAGTAATGGAGTGTGAGATTATTCCCCACACAATGTACCGCCAACTGATGGTGGCAGGATAGTACTCCTAGTCAAACCTCCAGATTTGCAGAAGACAATGACAGCAGAGCTCCAAGTTGTATTTCAGCAAGGATAGCGTTTGATATACAAATATAACAGCACATAAAAATGCCATGGTCATCTAACCATTGTGTTTTACCAGATCTGTGTGGTGCTTTCATGATGATCCCAGTGAGATTTCCAGCAAAGTGGTGATTCCTGCTAAGCTTCAGAGAGCCTGAACAGAATATGAATTCCCACTGTTTTGAATGCATATATTTATATAAATGCACATTTACTTGTATGCTTTTAATTCTTATTTGAGGAAAACAAGGGCCAGATTTATTGCTGAAGTATGGCATATTGCAATAAAGAGGAGTTATTTCTAGCATGGAAAGTTACACTGCAATGAGATTGGGCACCCCTAGGTACAACCCTTTCCTCAGGGTAGCTCTACTGACCATAGGATTTCATCCATTTTTCTGGAAACTGTAGATTTATAGGAATGTGCTGTATTGAGGATCTAGCAACACTTTTTGTCAAGAAGAACAGATACCAGAAGTTTTATCAAAATATTTGAAATTCTAGAATATTGAATTCTTCTAGAGATATTCATCTCTTTGATGAGAAGAATGTTAGGCACCATCTTTCTTTTTTCATTACTACTTTGTAAAAACTTCCAGTGTGATGATTCCTCCTCATTCGCTGAATGACTCTGACTCATAGGCCCCAGGAATCCTCTACTTTGAGAAAAGCTAACCTGGTCTAATCACAATTCTCCAATGTAGGTAGGTGGTCTGTTTTTCATCAGTAAATTATCAGTAACACCAATAAATTATCAATAATAAAAACATCAATAAATTAAGCTAAAGGACTAACCTAAGCAAATGCCCGATTCATTAGCAGTTAATTAACCTTCTGTACTTCTCTCCAAATTGACTCCAGTTTAATTGATGATTTGGGATCAGTTTGCTTGCTGTGTGCTAATACAAGCAAATAAAATGAACATGACACAAAATTAAATGGGAGGTGGGGAGAGAGGCAAGCAAGGAGAAGATTGAAAGGGAGACGTAAATATAATGTCTCCATTAAGGAGTCGCTAATGCAAAATAACAGTGTGGTTGCAGCAGCAGAATGGAGAAAGGATGAATGTTAATGTAAAACTTTCTATGCTTCCCTTTGCTTTGTGAGAACGGAAAGCCAAAGGATAGTTTTCCTACTTTTAAAACAGATTAATGTAGTTGGTGGGTTTGTATGTTTTCCTTTGCTTCTTGCAAACACAACATTCTGGGATGCCAAACAAACCTATTCAAAGGAGTAGAGTGCTGTAACCTTCAGCTGGTTGACACATTTATGGAACTGAGCAGGAGGCTGTTTTCTATAGAGCAGGCTCTGTCAGCCCAGCTGTGGCGGTCAGGAATGGGAAGAGATGTGAGCAGTGACCAACTGTGAACAAGAAACTGTTCACATTTCTTGGTTAGTAGGAGGAGGGTACAAAATTTAATGATCAAACTGTGAAACTTTTTTTTTTTTTTTTAATGTTTAAGTGTTTATTTTCAGCTGTTCATCCAGCAAATTTTGTATATGTAAAATATAGATGTGTAACCATATATGTATAAATTGCAAATATTCCAAAATATATTCCAAAATATGCTTGCAGAAATTCTCCACATAATTTCCAAAATTGAGAAAAATGGCCAAAAGCTCCACACTTAGCCAAAAAGTACCATGCAATGGGGAAAACATCCACATATAGGGTGAATTGCCATATTTTGGCATTTTGGGCACCACAGGGCCAAAATTACTATATTTAGTCATTTTGCCACTATCTGACAACCCAACAGAAAATGATCATATTAGGGTATTTTACCCATATTTGGTCATCTAGGACAAATCATATTTGGCCATTTTGACCACCTTTGGAATTTTAACCATGTTTGTTCTCTTTTTAACATATTTCATCATTTTATCCATATTTGGCCATCTGGCCCAAAGTGTGCATATTTGGTTATTTTGCTCCATTTGGACATTTTGCCCATGGTTAGTTGTAAGACCACCCGTCTCTGCCGAGCAGGGTAGGTAGGGTGGGCAGGCTGTGCCCTCCGGGAGTGCATAGTGAGGCAGAGATGGCTGCTCGCCAAACAGTGCGAGGGAAGTTAGGTGGCTCTCAGCACCCTTAGGAGGAGGAAAATGGGTTTTAAGGACTGTAATTTTTTTTTAATCATAATACATACCCCACGTCTCGTTCGATTTCGGAGGTTGTGTAGAAATGCATCTCTACTTTGACTGGGAAGCCACTTCCACCTTGAAATTCAGTGTGCGACTGGTTATATTTTAGCTGACTCAGGGAAAAAGAGTGGTAGTCCCGTTCTTGGGTAATTTCATCTGCAGCCATGCAGGATACGAATGGTCCAGGTTATGCCTTCAGGCCATGCATGGTCCAAAGTTGCAGACTGCATTTAGATATTGCCTAGAGTTCAGGTGAAAATGTCTAAATCTGCATGTGCAAAAGCAATGAAGTAATACGTTCTCACAATGATCAGTTGGGAAATGAAGTCTGTTCATAGTTTTGCTTGCTGATTTAAGGGATTTATTTACTTATTTATTTATTTATTCACTCATTTCATCTGTGTCAGCTGTTGGCTCTCAATTCCCCTTTGTCATGTTGCTTCTGCTCTGTGGTGAGCTTGCCTGCCCAGGACGTTGCACTTCCTTCCCTTCCAACCAGCACATGGCCCTTGCTTGTTTTGGTAACCTATTTGGCTGCTCTGACTTTGCCAAGTTTCATATCGGATGTCTGTTGGGTCTTTTTTTTTGTCTTTTCTCATCACAGAGGATCACTTGTGTTCTTCTGCTTGCTCCATTAATCTTTATTCAGTAAAGATGGAAGCTGTCTTTAGTTGAATATTTTCTTTTGGCAACAGAGTGAGTCACAAGGTGTTTCTCATTAATTTGTTATTCAGCGGGGATAGCCATCTATCTGGTTTGAATTTGTGACTCTACAATTTGACGTCAGTAGGGTATGTAGGGAGGAAATAAGAAAGGCAAAAGCTCAGATGGAACTCAATCTGGCAACCACTGTAAAAGACAACAAAAAATGTTTCTACAAATACGTTAAGCAGAAGAGGAGGGCCAAGGAGAATCTCCATCCTTTCCTGGATGCGTTGGGGAATATTGTCACCAAGAATGAGGATAAGGCTGAGGTACTTAGTGCCTTCTCTGCATCAGTCTTTAGCACCCAGATCAGTTATTCTCAAGGTACTTGGCCCCCTGAGCTGGAAGATACCTATGGGGAGGAGAAGAAACTCCCCATAATTCACGAGGAAACGGTCAGTGACCTTCTGCTCCACTCGGACGCTCACCAGCCCATGGGGCCGGATGGGATCCAGCCCAGGATTCTGAAGGAGCTGCTGGAAGTGCTCACCACACTGCGCTTCGCCTGTCAGCGGTCCTGGTCAACAGTTGGCCAGTTTCTCCTTTAAGGTTAATAGCAATTTCTCTCACTAAAAAGCAAGTTGCTTTAGTGTTCTGGGGAGGAGTTTTTTTCTGTATGTGTGTGAATGCATGTGAGAAAATTAAAAAATATCAATACGTTTTCTCCTTTTGAGGTTGACATAAGCTAAGTAAGATAAAAATAAACAAATGAAATAAGCCCAAGGAGAAGGAGCACAGAGGAATTGCTTATCGCCACCTCCAATTCCTGCAACTTTGCCTTGAAGTTAAATACAGCTTTTGAGGACAAAATATGATGAACAGAACTAACTTAGCTAAAATAAGCAGAAAAAGCTTTTCAAATAGTTTTATTGTGGGAAATTCAACAGTGGAAATTCCAAGTGGATCTTAGATCCTGTGATATTGCCATTCATCTTTGACCTTCCCTCACCTCCCACTATCAGTTTGGTTGAACTGCACTGGAGGAAGGGGTTCTTTTCTTCTTTGGCATGAGCACCCAGGAGGCAAGAGGCATTTCAGCAGTTCGGTCCTATGGGATCAGCAACTGCTGGTTTTTAACTAATTCAGCCAAGATTAATGCTCTAGTCCAGATAACGGAAACTAGTTCTTTCCTACCATGTGCGTGTCTTACAGAACCAGCTACCAATTTTGAACTAGCTCTAGTTTTCAAGAGAAGAGAACATCAGATTCATGGGGAATTTACTGTTATTTAACCAAATAAGGACTTTCTATGGGACTGGAAGAACCTCCTAGAAAAAGAGATCATTGCTTCTTTCTGAGAAAGGAACTAATCACTGAGCATTATTAGCAAGCGAGAAAGCAGATGCACTTTCAGATGCTGTCTTCATGGCTTTGTGCATTAATCAAAAGAATGAGGAAACTTTAGGAAACTGGTTCCCTTAACATCCCTTGACTTACGTAAAAAACATCTAACCTGGTGGAAATTTCCCCAGGGAATAGCCCAGCACAAACTTTCTGCTTCTCACAGTCATTCCAGAAGTTCTTTGCTGCAGCATCTTTCCCTGTCCCTGGGCTGTTTTAGTGCAGGGACTGGGGCTGTTGGTCTGCCCTTGGCCAGTTGGGGGATAATTAGGAAAGCTGTGAGGCTGCTCTGTCTCACACAGGAATTCACACAAACAACCAGCTTTGCTTGTATCTTTTTCTCATGCAAAGCAGAGCAACAGTGTTGCAGAGAAGCAGACAGATGCTTTTATTTTTACCTTTCTGTAGAAAAATGGAAAGGAAAATGAGAAAAGCAACCTCTGAAAATCATTGGCAATGCCAAGGCATACCCTGTCTTTAAGTGAAAGAAACAGTTCTACTCTATTAAAACCTGGGATTTTAACAGTACCTCAGGGAATGTGATTTTTAGTCCCCCTAAAATTCAGATGGGTGGAGCATCATAGGATTCCTTGGCATTCCCAGTAGCAGTACTGAAGATAACTCAAATTGCAACACTCCACCCAACTCCTGGGACTTCAGAAAATACACCAATGATGGGAAAAACTCAACCAGACCAAACCAGCCAAAATAGATGCCTGTGTTCTTTAGGCAGAAATTAGTTTGAGCAGAGCATCTCTAGGGACCATGAGGAAATCAGGCATTCATTCCTTAGTCACGGATCACACACAGTTTGACCAAAAAGAGGAAACGGTCGTGGAGCAAGTAACATCATTTTGGATATCCTTTTGCCTTTCTTTGCTGCCTCATCCTTCTGGACTCTGCTCTTGGAGCGCACTTCTCTTTCAGAAAGTGCTTCTGTGGGAGCTGTGCTTGCCAGACCTGGAGCCCCTGCTCCAATGCCTCCACGGGGTGCAGAGGAAAGCAGCAGGGGTGAAGGCTCGGAGTGCCTCTGCCGGGATGGTAGCTCTTCTGCATTCTGAGAAGCAAAGCCAATTTAGTCCCATTTCTCTCTAGACCATATTTAGCCAAAAATTTCCACTCTATGGAGCTACGGCTGCGTGACTTGAACTCTGAGAATGGGCTTGCAGAAACTTGAGCTTGGTGCAGAAATTTCTCCTTTCCTCTGACCTCAGTGGGGCAAATATGTTCAGGATTTGTACCCTATTTCACTTTAACCCGTGGAGACATTCTTCCAGAGGCTCATGTCTTACACTGACCTTCTCCAAAGCCAGGTGCTTTGGTGCAAAGGCATTAAGAACTTCTACAGTGAAAGTGTTTTGAGTATCAGACAAAGGTGCCACACAAAGAGTAAGAATGGAGCGTAGTTATGGGAGTCCAAGTCAGGAAGGACTTTTCTCTTCAAAGGAAGAACATGGCCACAAGAATGTGCTCTTCAGCTTGAACAGTCACTAGCAATGACAACTGCCCAGGAAGCCGAGTGAAAACATGGTATCAAGGTGGATCTTGCAGAGAGGGGGTGAAAGTCCAAACTTTAATTTGGGAGGATAACCAGCTCCTCAATAAGGCAAAGGCCTTTGCTGCTGGATGGTGTGGGCCAGAAAAATAGGACCAGACTGCGATTGTTTCTCCCTTTCTGCCCCCAACAAACCTACAGTCACCTTCAGCCTGGCTTTCTTTTTGTGAGAACTATATGAACCTCCTAACATAATTCCAGCCTTGTTCCCAACAGATCATTTGATGATTCCAGAAAAACAATTGGTGAGTGAGAGCATATTTTCAAAATAACAATGCAAATTTCTCCCTAACTTACTAGTTCCTTCCTATTTGTTCCTTTATTTTAGAAATTCATTGAATATAGCTCAGATTATTACAGCCTCACACATGAAACTCTGGGATGGGCAGCAGTCTGCAGAGTTTGAGGGGCTTGTTTGTACTTTGCCCCTTGCAGCCAGCTGAGCTGAAACAGCCTCTGCTGTTATTCAGGGAGGTAATTGCGAGGCCGTAGAGCTGAGGTATGTCTGATTGCAGCTCTCCTCTGAGATTACTGAGAAACAACGGAGCGGAAGAGACTCTTAATAGCAATACAGCATGGACCATTTCCCCAGACCTTCAATTTCTTGCTGAAGATTTATATTTTAAATGTATTTAATGAAGGTTGTCCCAGAGGTCAAGAAATTCCTAATTGACACCAGCAAGCAGGAATATACATTAAGCAGAGCTTCCGGCTGTGTGCTGGCACAGGGACTTTTGAGGCAGAAGTTCTGGGGGATCTTGTTCATGACAAAACCCTTGCAGTGCTTTGAGGCTGGCTTTTGTGGAGGGAGCAACAAGCTCAGAACTGGCTTTTTAAGGGAAACAAAGTAATCAGTTACAGCTCCCAATTTCATCTTCTGATTGAACTTGTGTGAGGAAAGAAATAGTATTTTTAAGCTTGTTAAGTTGAATTTTCTACCAACAACACAGTATGACTGGATTGCACACATATGGAAATGAGTTCTTATCTGTCCCAACACACTCCTGGTAGAGTTAGCTCTGAAGGACCTAATGGAGGCAGTGAGATGTCTGGACAATTTTCTTTGTAGCTGTTTAAAGCTGTGTTTGTTAAATGTGTATAGTATGTTCAGAGAAGATAGGTACAAAACCCATCCTAACAAAAGCATACAAACATACATATCAGTCCTGGCCCAGGTCTATGGGGATAATTCCCCTGACATCTCACCATAGGAAGGCTCTCCAAGCCTTCATTCCATCTCATTGACATTCCAAGGTGGGAGGAGGCCAAGGCAGGGAAAAGCTGTATTTCCTACAATTTATAGGCATCTCTTTTATGCCTAGATCCTGATGTTGCTTCTCCTGACCTCAGGCTCATGGAAATGAAAGGAAACTCCTAGAAAAGTATCTAATCTATGCACTCTTCTCTCCCTGCCCCAGTAAGGATTTCAACTCCACCTTAAATGTCTTCTCCAAAACCAGATGTGTGTATGTACCAGCGCATGTAAAAGCTGAGGCTCTGATTTAAGTGACTGGATTTAATAAAGAAATCCCTGCTTCCTAGGCATGCAATATTATTTATGCGTTAGCCCCCCTTGGATGGTTTTAGTCTGTAGCCTGCTCCTCTGTGGGGTGTTGAAGCTGGCTGTGCCAGGGAGAGGGAGCAGCAGTGGTTATACCTGCTCAGTGCTAGTAGAAAATCTTTTTCCCTGAGATGAAGCTTTATGATCTTTACGGCGTTTTAGTGCCATCAGCATTACTCTTATTTGTGTTTAAAAATGATTAAATGCTACTAGAAGCAAATTATTGTTTGAAGCCATTTCTGAGCATTTAATTTGTCCGGACTTCCAGATGTGCTGTGCAGACATGCTGAAATCCACGATTTTGTTCAAATAAACAGAATCTGTCTTCCTTGACTAGTAGAGAGTTTTTTTAAAAGCAGGAATACAGCACAGAGTTTCTGCATGCAGCAGGATGCATTTTCCAAAGTGTGCATATGTGCAAGGAACTTGCATCCTAATTTTCTCTGCTGAAGACTAAAGAGCATAGAATGTGACATGGGAGAAATATGCAGGGGTGAAACTACATTGATGGGAACACTGAAGCTTATTGACTGGAAAGCAGATATTTGGGGAATGCTGGCCTCAAGTAACTGTCCACAGGGATATTTGAAGCTTAAAAGAAATTGCTTCCTTTCTGACCTTAGTAGTAGGATATGTTCTTACCCAGAGAGAGAAGTATTATGCAGAGAAAAGCATTCTCCAAAGTATCTTACTATTCATCCAATAATTGTAGGTATTAACTTCTTTAACGAAGCAGTGTGTGGGCAGCTACTGACATATTTTGAATCCTTGATCCTTGCAGTGTCTTTACATTTTTTTCTAATTATTCTAAGCAAGTGGCAATTCTTTATGTGAATTCAAAAGTTTAAGAATACCCTTGTCTTTCCCTTTCTGACTGTATTAGCAATGGCATGAGCTACAGCAACCGTCTTCAGGGCCAGTTTGGGTGGTAAATTTGGTTTGCAAGAGTAAGATCAAATGTATCAGGATCTGAAGTTCTGATATAGCCCTAAACCTCATTCACAGCAAGACTTTCGTCCTCACAGGGAGAGCTGGAATTGGGATTTCCTATTCTAGACCCTCCCTAGTTTGCCATGGTAAGAAGTCAGGCCGTTGGGAAACAGCTCAACAGCAGGGTATTTAGTAAGAAGGCTGCATATTTTCAAGATATGGGAATAATGTTATATACTGAACTCAGAACAAGCTAATGATGACTAGTTTACAGTCTTTGGAGCAAAATAAATGTCAAAGCTAAATTGCTGCAAAAATGAGCATCTTGCAGTCAAAAAAATTAATTGCATTGATGATATTGGTGTTAATTTAGCTATGTCATGTTTTTGCAAAATGATATGAAGGTCTAAAATTAAGCTGTAGACCAAAGCAAGTCTATGTTGACTGGGTGGATGTGCTGCATTTCAACATCTGTGCTAATTGTAGATGTTACCTAAATAGGGTGACATTATCTCCTTTGTGACTGAACACTTGGGAAGGGCATTCATCATCAGGAAATTTAAGCAAAAAAAGTGCAAGATGATGAATTATTCCCCACTGAACTTTCTGGGGGAACTAACTCCAGCAGTCAACACAGGCTAATGGGCTCTTCTCACCCAATGAAAAGTCACTGAACACAGGTGCAAGTAGGAAATAAATTCAGGAATTGTAGATGCCTCTGGATCGAATTTAGGAATTTTTTGATATGGTTTCTTACAAATGCAGATTTTCAAATAAACCACCACAAAGTAGATTTATGCAGATTCTGACCTATCACAAGTACACACTGCATGTATCTAAAGCCACTGAAACCTCTGAGGCCCTTCCTTGCCCTGCCAGGGGTTGTCAGGCCAGACCTACTGCAAGTGACAACTGAGGGGGTTTGTACAGAGCACTGAAACACAAACATGGTTCATGTCACCATTTGATGGCAAGATTATCATTGCTTATGAACACATAAGAATTGTTCTAGATGTGCCTGCATTTGGCCAGGCCATGCAGGTCTAAGGTAGACTTTACCACTTAGTCTCTGAAAATTAATTATGGGAACTACTGTGCTATTCAGTCAAGAAGGGAAGAGCGGAAAGTAGAGAGTAGCAAGTAGGTTAGTAATCTCCACTTGTAAATAAATCAGTAGGGTCAGCAGTATGGGTACCTGGCAGGAGAATGTATGTAATTCTGCTGAAAGGTTCATTGTATGCATTTAAAGAAAAATGTATTTGCTTCCTCTCTTAGTCTACAGGTTACCACTTTTTTGATTGCTATGAAGAAATGAAAGAAGCATGAACTACTGCAAGTGGGGTTGATGATTCAGCTGCTGGTATTCTGCCTTTGACAGTAGCTATTCCAGATGCAATAAAAGAACTGCACAGACTAGAGAGGACGCTCTTTTTCCTCAGTCAGTAAGCCATTAGGCATTACCCATTCAAGAATAATGAGCTGGAGCTGTTCCTCTCCCCGGAAAAAGAGGGATGAATCCAAGTGATAGAACTAGGAGAGAGAACTGGGGAAAAATGAGAGGACAGGGAGATGGTTTGGGGAAGATGTGGCATTATAGGGGAAAAACAGTACGATATTATTTCTTAGCAGTAAAGGAGACAACCTGTAAACTGCATTTGCTTACAAATCCTTCACTACCACAGCAGCTCACTGTGATAAGAGACTGAATCATTGCTGTTGCTGCCACAGACAGGAAGGGCTATCCATATGCTCACGCTGTATTACTAGTTCCAACATATGACAGGAATAAGAAGGGAGGAGGGGGAAAACAGTACACTTTAAAGGTCCAAGGCTGATGGCTTTTAGTGATTATAGCAACCAGCATAAAACTAATGTTTCTCTGCAACTGTCACATATTTGATTAAGCTCCAAACTAGTCCCAAGATTAGCTGGAAGAAGAGCTGATAGGCTCTTCCCTGGCAGCTATAGTAAGTAAATATGGAGGACATCTTCCTGAATAAACATAAAAATAATGTTTTAATGTCTTTTAAAACACATCTTATGCAATCTCCCTACACAGGATTGGTGAATCATTGCATCATGCAGTCATTTGTGGAAGTGCAACAGATGGAAAGCCAGACAGTGCAGACAATGATCACGGAGCCAAAACCACTGTCATGGGGCACCTTGGGAGAGGCAGCCGTGGTGGAAGGCAGCCCTTTGCAGAAGATGTGCAAGAATCCTGGATCACCATATCTGTGATGGGTCTGTATATTTTATAGGAGACTACTAAAAGCTATGTTACTAAATCCTCTATAAAAGTGTCAAAAGCAAGGAGATACCGTAGCTGCTGTTTCCTGATGAGCATTAAATCAGACAGTTATGGTTATGCATTGCAGTACAGTCCTTATTTACTTGATTGTGTACTCTCCTGATAGAGGACCTGCCTCATTCCCTGCCCAGAGGGAATTTTGGGGGATAAATCAGGTGCATAGCAACACCAACTGTTGTGTGCAAGACTCTGCCTTGTTCCTGGAGGCATGGGCTGCATGAGTCAGGAGTCTGCAGGGACAGAAGGGATAGCTGCTGAGCAAGTCATTTGAAATCAAATTTTCCAGAGGTTGTTGCTAATTGCGCTGCTAATTGTGTGGTAACTGTGATATTCTAATGTAAGACACCAGCACGTGTTTTGCAACACTACTGGCAAAGTACAACTGCCATGAATGCTGATTAGTGTTATGCCCTGAACAAATGAAGGATTATTGGTATTGTGGTCAGTGAGGGAGAAAATTGTGCTGGACGCATCCCAGAAATATGCATCCTAATCAGCATATGCTTTTTTGTTCTTCACATAAGCAATAGGAATTGTGCCAACTTCAGCTGAAAAACTGCTATGCGAATGGACATGAATGACGTGAAGCTCCCAGACTGGTATCAATAGTGACACTAAAAAAAGTTATTTAAAAGTTACACATTATTGAATCATACTGCACATGGGAAAAAAAAATGGCCCGTTTTGTTTGAATTACTGTTGTCTCTCCCTTGTGAGAGCTGTTCTGGTAGTTATTTTTGTTACAAAGCCATACCTTATTGTATTGCTAACGTTGAGGAGTCCAGGCTAGTGGGACAACTTGGGCCTAAGTTTCCTGTCCAGCTGCTGGCTCTTCCTCCTTCACAAAGATGGGGAGACTAAAGCAGGCAAGTGAAGGGGCCAGCAAGAAGGCTGAACATTTTCTGCTAAGCCTATAGGCAGGAAGAGGTGGGGATCTACCTGTGCCTGTGGGAAGGAGGTGTGGGATGTGTATTCCAGTGTCCCTGGATGATTTTATTAGCAGGTAATTCTGTACATGGAAAGCACCCTGCTCTCTGCTTTCCTAACACAGAAGAAAAAATCCGTGTGCTGTTCTTCTGTAATCGGGTTGTCCTATGCCCATAGATCAGACTGCATTCGTCTAGTGGAGCACAGGGCATGGTCTGGCCCTGGTGGTTCTCCAACCTTGTAGGTCCTTCTTTTGTATCATCCCCACTTGCTTAGTCTGATAAGAAATAGGAATTATTTGGTTTCCAAATGCTGTAGAAATATTCTGGTTTGTCAGCTGTCATGTGGCTAAAAGTTGCCCTCTGTTTAATTTTTAAATATCCACAAGAATTCTGCAATCTTGGCTCTTGAGAGGAGATTGTTCATTTGATTTTCATTTTAATGTAATTTCCCCTAAAGTTTATATACAGTTAGTCCGTTAATTTATTATGGAATGAAATAAAATGAAATATATAACAATTCATAAATGAAATGAAAAATGATTTGATTTACATATGCTAGCAAAATCAAGACAAGATAAACTTGAAAAAGCTAGTTCAAAACCAGAAAGAGTGAAAAAGGAAAAGCTATAGGGACAGAAATAGTCAGGACCACTTTTAAAAAAAAAATTGGTATATTAAGTGGAGAAAGGGAAGGGTCTTGCTTGTGGTTTACCATGCCATGTTCTAATAATATTTAAATGATTTGCAGGGATGGTTATACTGGTAAAAGCAAAACCCTTTGAAGGATCTAATAAATTCATTTTCTTGACAGAATGAGGAAATAATCAGCTGAAGAAAATCAGTGAAGACAATCACAACAGAGAAGGGAGAAAAAAATGTGTTTAATGACATGTCTAGTTCAGTTTAGGAATTAACCAAAGAGACAAGTGGTTTAGTTACTTTGGTCTAAGTTCCAAAAATTGCTTAAGCATATGCTTAATTTTAATTATGTAAGCTGGCTCAATAATTCTCTAGATGACATCAAGAGAAGTTATTCTATGATTCTTTGATTAATTGCAGCAATATTAATTGCAAGAAGAATAATAAAGAATTGCAAAGAATAATTAATTCTTTGATTACTTGCAACTTGGTGGTTGCAACATTTATGTTAAAAATAAATGCAAATACTAAATTTGTATTTTAAGGGCCACTGCAGCAGACAACTGTTTATTTTCATTGTTTACAAAAGGAAAACAACTAGACCCTGAAGAGTTAATACATCTATTTTACCTCTTGCTTGCAGTGAAAACTAGATCAGCAATATGTTTATTATGCTTCCGAAATCATGCCAGACAGACAACCACAACCTCATGCACCAAGTTTTCTAGCAGGTATGTTGAGGGCGAAATAACTCCTATGTGAACTCCCTTAGGTTTGAGGATGTTGTCCCTGATAATGGGTTTGGTGATTACTTGTGTAAGCCGAGTGGAATCAGAAAAAATCCTAAAAGATATATTCATCTGCCCTGTATCACTTGATGCTGCTATACAAAAATATAACCCGGTTTTGTGCAGATGTTTTGGGAAGATCCATCCAGTCCACCTTGAGTCTGGGCTTTGCAAGTCCTCTCAGCTCTTGTATAACCGGTAGTGAGGGAATGGCATTTCAGCATAATCTGAAATAGGCCCATACTATAGGGTGAATCTTTATTCCCCTCTACTCACTCAATGAGTCATGCTAAGTAACAGCAGATGATATGGAGCTAACCTCCCAGCAAGACAGGGATCTTTTTGTTTTTCTCTGTTGTTTTTCTTTCCAATTAAAAAAAAATACTCTGAAGTTTTTAGACTGTTTCTATTTATTTTATTGAATTTTACCTGACAAATTGCAATGTTTTTGATATAATCCCAGATCATTGTTTCTGAGGAATAATGGTTTCGGTAATGGATGCCTTTGATATATCCTGCAGAAATCCATTTTCTATAGTAATATAATTTTCAGGAGCATATAACTATGAAGGAGCCGTGCTGGTTTTCCTTATGAAGTAGAGCTGGCACTAGGAAATCATGGTGGAGGTTGCTCTGCTGCTACCCGCTTAATGAACATGATATCCAAGAGTGATTTTAATGGGAGTTAGGTAAGACATTAAATTTTCTTTCACTGGGGAGGGGGGGAAGATTAGTTTAGATTTTGAAGCTTTTGGGTAAGAAATGTCTATTTGAGAAAGTTTGTGTCTGAGGAGGTTAAGATAGGCCAAAACCAATCCTTGCAAGTGCTTGATTTGAAAGTTGGTTTTTTACTTCTTCCTCTGTATTCTTTACAAAGACTACGGCTCCTTGGCTCATGTGTAAAGCGTTTTCTGATTATTACAGCCTTCATCCTACCCCTGAATAGCTGAGCAAGATTTAAAGGTTTTGTACTGCAAAAGATGGGATGCAAAGTTCCTTGTCTATCTAATGCTGACAGGGTTCCCAAATCCCACAAGAAATAATAGCAAACCTGCTCGCTGTTATTTACAGAGAAGCACTGTTTGAGTAGGCAGGACATGCCTGCTTCCTTTGTGAACATATCCACAAATCCTAAGTGCTATTCAAATGCAAGCACAAATATAAAAATATCTGCACTAGGCAGACCTTATTCATGGCAAGCCACTTGTCATTCTTGACTTTGAAAGTTTTAGTCAGCATTTCAGAGAGCAGCAATTACCTTGTATGACTCGTAATGATGAACAGACAGTACTGAAAAACCCAATGATTGAAATTTGTTTTCCAAAACAACTCAGTTTAAAGTTAGATCATTCTCCTTTTACCCCAAGTGCCCCCAAATAGGATGAAATAAAAGGATCAAATGAAAAATACGTGTATTAATATAATACTGTAGACTATACTGTGTTAACATGTATAATTTTAACATTTATTATTAATTCCATGGAATATTTAAGCAAAGACTAAAAAAGTCTTTACTCTCTGTTGCTTGTGCTGACTCTATTCAACTTGAATAATAATAATAAAAAAAGTTTTCTTTT
Source organism: Crypturellus tataupa (assembly GCA_034781795.1). Classification (NCBI taxonomy): domain Eukaryota; kingdom Metazoa; phylum Chordata; class Aves; order Tinamiformes; family Tinamidae; genus Crypturellus; species Crypturellus tataupa. The sequence continues at coordinate 1,855,926 of JAWLRI010000843.1, read as the reverse complement.
CCACTTAAAAAGAGATTTTCAATGGTAATTAGAGCTATATAGATGCAGATAATGTGGACGGGGGAGTTTTGCAATTAAGTGCTTTTGAAAATCCCAGGAACTATTGATCTTTAGGTGCCTTTCAAATTCTCATTTATTTTTTTAATTAGTTTTATTGAAGTGTTTTTATGTGGTGGAACAATGCTGAGTGTGAGCTGTGAATACTGCAGGAGAATGATTACTGGTTAAACTTGAAAGCTCTGAGTGGACTTCTAGGCATACTTTAATTTGCTGAAGGCATCTTTTGGTCTTATATGTAGAGGTTTACATTTGGGAATGATTTGGCTTGGCTGAGCTTTTTCAAGTAAGTGTAGCAGATCAAAATCTACATTCTTAGAGCATCCCCATCTTGTCAAAGTGTGATCTCACTTTTTAAGAGGGTCTCTTGAATATTGTCTATCAGCATATAATTCTCCCAAAAGAGAAACAGCTTATTATTAATTTGTGTCTATTTCCTCTCAGGAAATCTTTTAGGATTTTACTTCAGAAGAAGCTGTGTGATCTATGGAGTAAATTGTCAGGAGCTATTAGACAAAATAACGCTGGCTGTAAACAGCAGCCCTCCTGGAAAATCTTGGACACCTTTCACATACCAGACTCCCAAGACCCAGACAGTGGAATTTTCCTCAGCGCTCATGGGATGCAAGGGTAAGGCAGTACGCACAGCTCGAGCTTTGGAGGCTCTTAGTGGGATCTGGTGGGGACCTTCCAGTGTGGAATTCAGAGCTGCACGCTGACCTTCAGAGCACAGACAGATGCAACAGAAAGGAAGGGTCAAAGCAAACATCAGATTTGACTGTGCCTGATGAAGGTGTTATGATGTTAGTTCCTAAAGATAGGTGGTATGAAATATCACCCTTTTCACTCACACAGAAACTTCTACCGAGAGTCCCCAGACCTTTCCATAAGAAATTCATGTTCTTCCAAGGGAGAAAAGCAAAAGTAACTAAGCAAAAGTAAAAAAGCAAAGGTACCTTTCTAATTGTGATTATACCTTTTATTTTCATAGTTTCTTACAGTATTTCCACAACACAGGGACCTCTCTTTCTACCAGTCTTGAATTTAAATCCAATACAAGTTTGCCAGGCATAGGACACATGGACATTCTTGGTCAGTTCCTACCTTGATCAGTACATATCTTACTGACATAAGCCATATTTGTAAGCTCTTTTGCACTGAATAAATAAAAACTAGGAGAAGTTAGGGAAATTAAATCCTAGTAAAATCAAACAGCTTGCACAGTATAGTACCTAGAACATTCAGTGATGTTTTTTGTATTGGCTTGTTTGTGCGTAAAGACTTTAGAACATATCAGCCATTGCATGTCATTCAGAAGTCTCCTGTATGAGTCAGCGCAGAGGTATTTATCCCCAGGAACTTGCAGCAACCTTATTTCTTAGTTTATTTGAAAACAGAGAGGAAGAGGCACTCGACATTATAATGTAGTCAATGAGCTCTATAGTGTGGTCGTTATTATCCCTGAGCCAGTCTTTGGTATCTGAGGAGCATTCAGTAGCCCTCTATTCAGCCTGAAAAGTCTCTGAAAAGTTCCCAGGGCTTTTGCTTGCATTTTTTTAGGCCCAATAGGATGGTCTTTCCTAATTCTACTTTCTGTGATTACACTAGAAAATCTTTTTTCCCATCCATTAGGCCACATTTCACTTTGTAAAAATTTCTAGCAGCTTTGGGGGGATTTAGAGCTGCTTGCTGGAAAGTAACATAGAAATTATTCAATTGAATTTAAATAGTTGCCTTCATGACTTTCGATCTGAGAATACCTTAGGCTTTAAAAAAAAGTCTGCTTAGACAATGTAGCTTTTTAAGCAGAGAAGCTGACATGAATACTGCATCATACTCCTTCTCCCGGGTAAGCAGCACGTTCTACCCATGCATCCTGGTGCTTGGCTGTGGCTCTTACACGCTGCCCTACTGTAAGCAGCAGCAGCTCCTTGCTGTGACCAACACTCTTAGAAAATACATGTCCATGTGCTGAAGTTAGGATGCTTACAAGCTCCCAAAAGACTATGTAAACTTCCTTCTTGGAATCCAGGTCATAAGTCACCCTGGTTCTAATGATATTTCTCTTTATTGTTGCTGCAGTTTTTGCTAAGGAAAGCATCAGTATTAATTTAGGAGAAAATTACTTGAAATGTCTTTAGAGCTTGTTCTATATTTAGTGTTAGAGGCCATGCATAACTGAAATGCACAACCACAATAGAAGATGTGAGTCCTTTATCTGATCTGGATAAACACTGTAACTAAAATCTGAGCCCAGAAAAAGGGCATAGGAATGTAAGGTCATTTTCTCTTATCTTATATTACCCTCTAGTGGCTGAGTCTTTGAACATCATTATCTTCTAAAGTAAAGACAAGAAGTTAACTAAGGTTTGCATGCAGTGTCTTTTAACAGACTGTACCTTTCCGCTAAACTTACATGTTTCACATTATAGGTAATTTTCTTTAAAATAATAGAAATGGCAACAGTCAAACAAAAACAACCCCAGTCACTTCATCTTTGATCAAAATGGATGTGAGAAACAGTGTCGTCTTGCCAAGGGAGACAAAATTATCTTCAGCACTGAAAGATACAGAGCCATGATAGAAAGACAAAAATAGGACTTTAAAAATGGATAAAGGTTTATTTTTTGCCTTCCCTGACATCTTTTAGACCAGATGATGAGTGGAAAAGGCAAAAAGGCAATTTAGAGGAGTTTAAAATTTATGAAAGGAGAAGCATATTAAAACTTGAGGATATATTATAAAGCTTGAGTATATTATTACTTGAAGATAATATAGAGGAACAATCATTCCAAGTCCCCAGGGAATAAAATTATTTCAAATTTCAGCTTCTATTTCTAAATTCAAATTTTGTTAAAGAGTTTTGGAGTAATTTATATCACCTAAATTGATCTATGTGTTTCTGTGAAGGCATTGGCCAATTAATCTAGTTGTTCATTCTCTATTTTCTTTCTAAATTTTTGCAACAGTAAAAATCATGTGTTCATTATTGTTAGGAAATCAGCAGGCTTTTATCAATTTAATTCCAGTTAAACGAAGAAAATATTTTCCATAGGTTTGTTGTTTACAAATAAATAGTAAGATTAAAAGGCATATTTCATTCAGAACAGTTACATTAAATTTCATATATCTCAGTCTTCACTTGCATTAGGAATTTTCAATGAATATTCATAATTTTGCTATTTGCACTGTCATGGTTAATGAGTTATGTGATACTATCTCCGTTTTGGCACAAGGACCTACAGAAATAACCAACATGATTCCGGTTATGAATGTAAGAACAGAACATTCAATTTGAAATTACATTGTTTCAGTATGATTGCATTGTTTATTGTAACTAGCAGAAACATATCCATCAAATTTACATAACCATACCCTAGTTAGTAACACATTTCATGTGATAGGTTTAATATCACTATTTTCCTTTTGCAAATCATTAATAGTTACATAACAAAGCAAACTCAGCAGGCATTCTTGATGGAGATTTTAAAATAAATGTATAATATCATGAGAAATTCTTTCAAGATATTTTGGAACTCGGAACTCCAAGTATTTGAATATTTATGAAGTACAAAACAATCACACATGTATCCAGATCAACGATTGTTTTTAACTGGAATGGTCGATACCGAATGCTTTTGCCTGCCACTTTCTCAGGTCTGGTTCACTCAAGAGCAATGTCAAGTAGCTGGAGGGTTTTTTTTTTTTCTCTCAAAATAAGGGCAGCTGTCCCAAAAAGCACCTTCTTTATTCATGGAACTTCAGTATAGTCAAATGCAGCTATTTTGAGCGATGTTTCATGTGTCATGGTCCCATCGGTGGGTACAGTGGCATGGCAGAAAAAAGAAATCACATCCTGACAACAACATAGAATAAACAAAATGTGCACAATCTCTTGGATTTTTCCCCCAGTGCATTTGTTATCTGCAGGCATCAGATACTCGTTTCCTATGCTCTGAGCATGGAAGGAACTCATTTATACTGTGCTGTGGAGCACGGCGTTCGCCCCCCCGTGCCATGTCCTGCTGCCGGGTGCTACCGGGGAGCCGCACTGCAAGAGGCTCAGAGAGCGCTGGGCCAAGACACGTTCCCAAGCAGTACCTGAGCTATGCTACCCCGTGCCACCTACAGCTGCATTCACCTAGCAATAATGCAACCTTTGACTTTTAACCAAACACATCTTTACCTACCTACCCATTTTTCTAATCAAATATGAAAAGCCTGGATGTTTATTCAGGATTTCTATTTGTCAAGGACAGACTGTTCTGTCTTTCACACTACAATCCTTGAAGAGCATCCAGAACCATGTCCCAAGACTCGTCCATCAGAGGAGTCATATGTGAGCAGGAAAGGACTTCATCCCTTTTCCAATAACCCTGAGGGGGTCTCTTGGCAGTCATCATCTTCAGCCAGAGAGATAGTTGCTGGCCTGCTAGACCAGGTGGTACTTACTTTCTAAATGCCAATTCAGGCAGTAAGCCGTACAGTTTTGTATTCTGTTCTCTACAGCACAGCATATGGACAGCAGGTCTAAATCTTGTAATTCAAAGCACAAATGTCTCACTGTGTACTGTTTATCTTTTTCATTCTAAGCAGTTCTAGATAGCAAAATGGCAATTGTAGCAGAGCTGAATCTTACAACAACCCCACTAGTATAACTGCTTATAGCTAGTATAAGTAATATATAAGCTGCTATGACTCTAACCATAGTGATATTCCACGTCACATAATTATTAAGGAGGGACTTTTCTTGTTCATCCCCTGCTTGACAGAGACTAGTCCGTGGGAGGCTGTTTGTTTCCCCTTTCCCCCCAGAGCAGGACAATGCTTTTGCTAAGCCATTTCTGAAGATACTACAGGAACCAGTGCAACCTGTCCTAGATGACAGTTTATTGCAAAGAATGCTGTGGTCTGGAACCACAAGGGGAATTTCCAGGAAGTTCTGTTGTACTACAGTAGTTCTACTACTTCCATTTTCAAGAGTACTGTTTTCATTATTTCTGCGTTCTTTGTCAGCAGGTTTCGATACTAACAGCAGGAGAAGTGTTAGTGTAGGCAGAATAATGCTGTTCCTAATACTGGGCTGAAAAGCTCTGAGTGAGAGGAAAACAGGGGAGGCATCATGCCACTATCCATTTATACTTCTCACACTTGCAGAGAGAGGCACGAGCTCAAATGTGACTAGAAAAAGAACTATCAAGTTAAAGTTATGTTGCTGGGAAATTAGGACGAGTCTGGCTCTGCCATGTTTGGTCTGGGATTAAACAGAGAACCTTTCTCAGGCCAGCTATGAGATGGCACGTCCTATGCTATGAGCTCTCTGAAGCTTCCAAAACTAAAATGAGGGTTATAAATCAAGCCATTGAAGACAAGATTTTCAGTTCAAGCTCGAGACATACAATATGACAATGACTCAAATCTTCCAAAGTGCCTTTATGCCATCAGCTCACACAGATCACTGTGAGTTGCAAGCTCTTCTGTGGAAGATCTAAAACAGCAAAACAAAGAGGAGTCCGTCTTACCTGACCCTTTCCAGACAAATGCCATTTACATGGTCATCAAAGGCTCCCTGTCTTTCTCTTCTCCTCTCTTTTCTCATATTCTTCTAGGTGCTTGACCAAATTAAGTGACAGAATTCTAATAGATGAGAGAGCTTCTTGCATTTCAAGTGTTAACTTCTTGGTATGTCATGAGAGGTTAATTAATTCTCCTTAATTCTCCTGAGTTAGGAACACAAGATAATGTTGTGTCCTCCGTAGGATCTTAAGATAAAGCTTTCTGGGGTGTTTAGCTCAAGCTGATGATTTGTCTGAAAATAAATTGTCTCAATTTCTCATTACAAAGAATGATCACAGCACAGTGAAAGCAGAAATATCTTGTCTTTTTGCATGTTAAAGGCAGAATTTTCCAGTGCTACTGAGAATATAAAACTACTGAGAATACTGCCATAATGTTCAAACTTTTCCAGTCACAATAAAGCCACCCAATGCCACGTCAGAAAAGCCCTGAACTACTCATTCAGTATCCCTTTTGATTTCAACCTTAGAGATAGGAGGAAATTACTACTAATCCCTGTATGTAGTGTAGTGTAAGACTGTAATGATCAGAGAATTTAGATTCTGGTCACAAAGCCCATTGTCATCACCTTGATGCAACCTCACTGAAGGCTAATACATGCTGAGTTATTTTTGAGTAAAAACATTCTATTGTTATCTCATTTTATTTTACTGTGCCTTGTTTTATCTTGTATCAAGAAGGTTTTTACTTTGCCTAGCCTATTTTCAAGGTTTTGAGTGTGACAGTGAGGTGGACACAGGTGCTAGCTGCATCCTAGATGAAAAATCTTCCTAAACAAACCTTTTTTTGATGGAGAGTATCAATTACTGTGTTTCCTACCTTCGTGGGCTAAGTACCGAGGGGTGGGGGGCAGAAGGGGCTGCTTTATCTGCATGGTGCTGCCAGGCCAGGGGCTCTCAGATATGCACATAGCTCTGTGTGTTGTTCTGATACACACTGATAGAAAGATAATACATGAAAGTCTTTGGATTCATAATCAAAGCTACTTCATTTTTTTTTCTAGGTAAAACTTTGTGGTTTGTTCTGTTTATAGTCTGTGAGTGTTTATGGAGTGGGAATCTTAAGACATACTGGGATTAAAAGTATATTTAGGATTGATCTAAAATTTTATAGTTTAACAAAAATCTTTGAAGAAAGCACTTTACCATGACTTTCTCAATTTGGACCCAAAGTCAGGCTAAGTATCCTGAGAAAACTACCTTCCCTTTGGTCTGTTGTCGCTTTGTCTTTTGCAGATAGTGTCTGTGATATCTGCTTGAATTTGGTTCTGGCTGAGGTAATGGTAGTAGTTCCTGTATTATTTTAAACAATTCCTTTGTTCTTACGGGATGTTACTACTGAATGACCAAATTTCTTTAGTCTGAAAATTTTATGAATACTTCCTTTTATTTTTTCCAGCCTACTTAAGGAAATTTATTTGTTTCTTGGCAACCTACGTACTTTTGCTTCCTACTTTCCAACCTATGCTGTGTATGTGCACAGAGGTAAATGTTCATCACTGTATCAAATCAAAAAATCATAAAGAAGGGACTGTTGCTTGAGCCTCGAAATAATTACTAGGGTTGGGAAGTTTCTGAACAGTCACAACTTCTCTTTTCTTGAAAATGTTCCTAAAAGGTCCTGAATTCTGAAATCTACAATTACACCAATTGAATCAATTACTCATTGATTTCAAAGGCAAAAATTCTGTAGTTAGAAAATGCAGAATTTAGCCAAAGAGAAGGAGAATGGGAAGAAAGAAAACCTTAGGATCCCATGGTGAATTGCCTGGATGCTCTAATCTGTTCCCTGAGGTGTTACTGTGTAGTTGAGATGGTCACACTGCTGAGCCCCACACAGGCACTCCATGGAGTGCTGCCAAGTGGCTTGGAGATGAAATTTCAGAAACACCTGAATGGTGTTCAGTGGCCTTTTAATGACCTTGATCAGTCAGTTACAGATGAGTCTTTTCAGAGCAGACTCGTATCTGGTGCTGTACTAGCTTACCTTGTAATTCACTTGCTAATTATCAGGCAGTTTGTCTCTCTCATTATTGACCTTATCTATTACTAAGGAGATTGTGATTGCAGAATCACAGAATGATTAAAGTTGGAAGGGACCTCTAGAGATCATCTAGCCCAATGCCCCTGCTCCAGGAGGGACACCTAGAGCACGTGGCACAGGGTGGCATCCATCTGGGCAGCCTGTTCCAGGGCTCTGTCACCCTCACAGTAAAGAAGTTCTTTCTCATATGGAGATTAAACTTCTTGTGTTTCAATTTACACCTGTTACGCCTTGTCCTGTTGCCAGCCACCACAGAGAAGAGCCTGACCCCATCCTCCCTACATTCACCCCTCAGGTACTTGTACATGTTGATCAAATCTCCTCTCAGTCTTCTCCAGACTAAACAGGCCCAGCTCGCTTAGCCTTTTCTCATATGATAGGTGCTCCGGTCCTTTGATCATCTTTATTGCTCTACACTGGGCCCTCTCTAGAAGCTCGATATCCTTCTTGTGCTGGGGAACCCAGAACTGCCCCCAGTACTCCAGGTGCGGCCTCACCAGAGTTGAGCAGAGGGAGAGGATCACCTCCCTCGACCTGCTGGCAACGCTCCTCTTCATGTAGGACAGGATCCTACGGGCCTTCTTGGCTGCGACGGCATGTTGCTGCCTCATGGTTAACTTATCAAACAGGACTCCCAAATCTCTCTCCTCAGAGGGATTTCTGCTTTCCAGCAGGTCAACCCCTAATCTGTACTGGTGCCTGCGGTTATTCCTTCCCAGGTGCAGGACCCTGCACTTGTCCCTGTTGAACTTCATGAGGTTGCTCTCTGCCCAACTCTCCGTCCTGTCTAGGTCCCTCTGAATGGCAGTACAACCACGGTGATCATACCACCATTACAGCATTTGCTGTTGACAAAGAGACTTATTCTCACACCATCTTGCTGAGACCTCCATGAGCCCACAGTGTGCTAAACTCACAAAATGTGATGGTATTTCTTCAGGAATTGTGCTCTGCTCAGTACAACCTAGAAATTTTTGTCAAGTATAGCAAGAAAGATAAGCAAGAATAAGTGTTAAGAATGCAATAATTCGGCATTCTGACTCTTCTGTCTTGATAGCAAGTCTAGAATTCTATAAATGTTAATATAGAACAATGGAACATGTTATTATTCCTCACATAGGAGAGAGCTGGAGTCTTAATTTCAGAAAAGAGGCATCTTGTATGAGTAATTACTTTTTTTTTTTCCCCTCGGGAACAGAGTCATTTACCCTTTAGAAAGTGGTTGATTTTCCTTGCCTAAACATGACTAGTAGCTTCAGAAACAGCAACAGGGTCTGTACAGGATCAGAAAGACAGATTCAAGTGTCCATACCTGCCTGGCAGCTTGATTAAGATTCAGTGCTTGTATGAGCTACTGAGATTCTCCTGTGCCAGCTGTTTTCTCTGACTGCGTAATGAAATATAACAAAGGATCCTAGAGTTGAGTCCTTAACAGCGTTTTAATAAGGTAGAAAATACATCTAACATTTTCTCAGCTTAATGGTTGGGCAGGTTTGCAGTTGCCTATAATAGTTTAGAACAACATATTCTGATACCTGCTTATGACAATTGTGGACTAAATTGTCAGATCTATTAGGAAAGAAAGGAGGGAAGAAAAAAAGAGAAAAGCCAAGGTACTGTCTAGAGATAAGACACTCCTTGACCTCTCGATAGACCTTTACAAAATGCACAGATGCAGTAGCAGAGTGTATTGCTTTCGTTGTGTGGTTCAGCCATTGAGAAGTGCACCAGTTTGATTTTAGGTTGTAAATATAAACTGGGATGTGCAAACATGTGAGTCTGCCTGAATTTAAACATGGAAGCAAGAAGCAAGAGAAGAATTAAGGGAACAAATTCACACACTAGCAATGCTTCCCTCTCTTATCCATGGTCATGCCTACGATGTGAAGTAAGCTAGGCATTAGCAAGACACCCTTGTCAAGGATTTTCATCAAGCTGCTTGGGATCATTGTACTGGCTAACCAAAGGATGCTAAGGGTGGGAAGAGGATCATAACACCAGTGTCTGAACCCTATGAAACCCTCAAAAAGGCAATGTTGCAGCCAGTGAGTGTGGTTAGGAATGTGTTCTGTGCACTGGAGAATTACCTCTAAGATGGGAGAGTTTATGACAAGAACTGATGCCTATGGGTTAAGATGCTTATTTCACTGTCTCTGTTTGATTCTAGACCCCATAGAAGTGAAAAAAAAAGCTTTTCCAATGAAAGGGTGCCTTTCTTATAATTATTGAAAGAAAATATGGAATTTTTGTTCACTTCAGGAGGGTTATATCATTCTGCAATTCTAAATATGAGTTTGCGATTTTTTTTTATACTCAAACCACACTGCTGTTGTCAAAACTGTCTGATTTTCAAAGACTACAGAGACGATATTGCAGAACTGAGACTCTGATTTGGGAATCCTATGTCAGTGGTGTTCTGACAGTGTTTCAACAAGGGGATCCACAAAATAGATCTCTTTTAGCAGCAGGGAAACCTCTAGGGAAGCTTGTGGGCATATGTTTGTGAAGACGAGAGATAAGGGTTGAGATAGACAATGGAATGTGGAATATGTTTGTGGTATATTTGTTTGTGATAGCTTCTATCGTTGCTCAGGGCATAAAAAAAATCAAGCACTTTCTGACACAGTGTAACATAGTGGTCGTGAAAGCAAAAAAGGGTGTTTATTTTTCCTTCTGGAAATGTTTTTAAACAAAAGGATATATTATCATCTGTGAATTGGCAGTAGATATTTAGAGGGAATCTCTTGCTTCCTCCACATTCAAAATAATCCCCCGCAGACAAAAATAACAAAATCAAAGATTCTGGGAAAACTTTGTATTCATGAAACATGGTCTATATCTAGATCCCTGAGGTACAGCTTGAGAGAGGTGTGATCCTAACATTTCTTTATCCAGGATCTGGGCTGCTCCAGGGGCATGTGTGACCTGTTGTGGTGGGCAATCCTCCAGCCTAATCCCAGTGGGCTGCCCCAGCTGCTGTGAGGCCAGATGCCCAAAACCACCAGCATGATTTTTTTCAGTTAAGGAATTATATTCACACACACACACACACGTGGAAAATGAAAGAAGGAAAAAGGAAATTGCCCCAGTGAGTTCCCCCATTTCATCCCCTTAGCAGTATTGTAGGAGGACTTTTAAGGTCATGTGACTGGATATTTTCCATTCTCCTGTGATATGTAAAGCCCCATATGTAAAGATTACATTGCTTGTTCACCTGGAGAAGGGCAAAGCATTTGAGAGACTTGGGCTCGTGAATATGTTCTAACATGGAGGCTTATTTAGGAGAAAAGTGAACCACTCAAATATCCTGTGATGCTAGACATTAAATACCAGTGACATTCAGTTGCTGTAGATTGAGGTTGGATTCAAACTTCTGATTCATAGGTAAAAACTCAATATTGTTAATCTAAAAGTCATAAATTCTTTTTTTCTTTCAATTTTTTAAATCATTCATTTAAACAAAGAAGAGAAATGATCTTGAAATCACAGCAAAAGGCAGAAACAAATCTGCATTTGTGATATTTTAGTCAAGTAACTTAATCTTTTAGTAATAATCCATTGAGATTACTGGAGGGAAGGTACAAATATTTAAAATAATAGTATTAAAATAATGATGCACTTTGGAAATATTATGTAGAAAAGAGAATTTGCATCAGTAACGCAGTAAACTAGTGGCAATGGTTTTGGTGAACCAAATATAATACTGCATTATTAAAGTACATAACAGTACTATATTTCAGTTCAAAATCTTCAACAACACTGTCCTTTGCTTTGTCATTACCTGACTCATCCAAAGATCACTGTACGTTATATATATTATATTTTTATCAACTAGAAATATCCCATATGGTTGTTGTATAGGACAAACCTTGTCCTTTTTCTTTTCCTTCTGCCTTCCTCTCCTCACCTCTCCTGACCTTCACCTATTTGCCCAAAAACTACATTTGCAATTGATAAATAAATTTTAATTGATTTTTTACAGTGTAAAGTTTGTTTAAAATTTCCAGGACAAAAAAAAAAAAAAAACACTAATGATTCTCTTCCTCACATTTAATTTGTTAAGCAAGTGTCGTTATGTCACAGAAGAAAAGATGCAGAGACTGGCATTAATTTTCATATAGAATTCTATATGCATTTTGCAGTTTTTTTCAATGCAAGTTCAGGACAGGTTCCTGATTTTTGTTATACATTCTTTCTCTAGTCCTAAAGCTGGCAAAGTTTTCAGCTTGAATGAGTCTTCATTTCTCATAATCAGATCTTACTGTAAACCCATTGACAAGATTTAGTTTTGCTTGTACCATTATGTCGTTATAGTTCTTGTCATTATATATTTGCATTGGTCATATGGGCTTTGCTGGCACACCAGAAGTGAGACTGGTAGCCACACTGGAAAATACATATTAGCTGCCCTTTTGAATTTGTCATGAATTCATTTCAAGTTTCAAATACCAGCAGCAAAACTCAAAACTTCAATGAGATCCAGATTTAGCGAAAATGTTCACAAAGACAGTTGTAATAAACTTTGGCTTCTATTGTCTTTGGGCTTTCTGAAAATCACTGCAGGTTTAAACATTGTAGGTGACTCCTCCATTAAAAAAGCATCATCCAAAGCCTAGATTTGAATTTGGGGAAAGATCAGAATTGGGTGTAAAATGCAAAACTGAGTTCTGTAAGCTCTAGTCAAAATACATGGTTGCGGCTTCATTTTTATTATAATCTTCCTAGCAAAAGAGGTTCTGAGGAAATGTACTTGAGGAAACTCGACAGGAAGATACTAAAAAGCAGTAAGAGATCCAGTGTCTCATGGAGGAGAAATTCAGAAGTCCAGCAGTAAGCCTGGAGAATAAGACTCTCCTGTCCAAGATGAAAGACAAAGAGGAGAGTCTGGGTAATAGGAATATCAGGTAAAGAAGGCAGCGAGGAGGTGGCAAAGGACCTGAGAGCAGGGAAGAGGACTGGGTTGGGTGGAGGGAGTGGGGTGAAGACCAAGCATGGGAGCAGGTGCTGGTTATCCCAGCAGGGTCTCTGCTCACTAAAGCAGCACATTATCTTTAGAAACACACATGGGACATGTCTCTGGGGTCAGTGAGAATCCACAGCCAGCAGGGTGCAGAAGCCAGCACTCGAAGTGCCCATGGCACCTTGCTCCCCTTGTGACTATGCCAGCTCTGCCAAGCTCTTGCGGAAACTTACCCACTTGTGGGTCATTTCCAATGATCTATTGTTTAAAAACCATATATATATATATATTTTTTTTTTCTTCAGTGTATAGTATTTCTAGTGATTTAATTTGATTTTTAGTCTTTGGAAAAAGTATGAAAAAAGAAAAACAGGCACCACATGCTCCTACTGGCAGGAGAAAACAACAAAATGGTAGTTCTGAGTTTGCATCAGAGCTTACAGATTCTTTCTTTTCCTGATGTAATGAAAAAAGCAGTTTGCATAGCTGTGCTTCCTGCAGGGACAGATAAAACCCATCTCCACAAACTAGTGAAGAAAACTGTACGTCCAGGTACTCTTGCCCTGCAAAAGGACTCAATTCTGTAGGCAATAATCACTGGAATCAAGGATTTTCTAGTCTTTGTATTTCCTTTATCAAATTACCCTCCTCTCCCTGGCAAATATATCTTCTTCTCTCTATTGTCTGAATCTAAAGCTCATGAATCTTTTCTTTCAGTCTCCACTTTTTGTCTGGTGGCTATGTGGAAGAACCCTTCACTCCACGAACAGCCTAAGTGTGATGGCAGTGTCTCCTCCTACAATGCTCTCATACCTGTGGGATACAACCATCAACAGAGCTGCCAAGTCTGCTTCTGGAGATGATTTAGAAGTGGGAACACTATTGACTCAGGTAAAGAAGAATGACAAGTTTCTGAGAAGTTTTGTGTGAAAGCAATGTTAGATATGTCAGAGGAGAGAGAATTCAGGGTGAAAATTTCCAAGTTCCCTTGAGATCTCCCTTCAGTTCTAGAGGTTTCATTACATGCACTGTGTTAGTGACTGGGGGAAGGGGAAGCTTATGTGATAGCTTGTGTGAACCCACTACATCACTGGTAAGCCTAAAAACTGCTCTGATCTTAATACTCATATGACTGTTACGACAGCTTGTTTTCCTGTGACAATAAGGAGCCAGTTTCAGGCTTCTGGGTTTTGTGGTCTGCTTAAGGCTTACAGACAGTTCTGGGGGAAGTACTACAGCCAACACAGACTTGTGCCTTCTTTGAAAGGTTTGTTATTTTATTACATAAGAGAGCTCCACTTCTGACTCATCATATTGTTTTATTTCCCCTAATATGTAAATGAAACCACAGAGTTGTTTTGACTAGAGCTGACTATGACATCCCTAGATAACCAGGCAGCCGCTGGAAGCTTTGCTAGATGAAAGTCGAAGAGGGTATGCAAATCAGTGACAGCATACTCCACCTCAGCTGCTCTCGGAAGGAAACAACAATGCTTGTAACATAACAGAATTCTCTTTGAAACAGTTATATGATAAAATTAGAGCTGTAAAAAAGGTATGCATATGGAAAACTAAAGATCACTATCTTGAAATAAAATTCAGTACGTTGCAATGGCTTCAGATAATACCCAGGTAATCTTGGATAACAGGGCTAATGTGCGGATCTGTTTCATCTTGTGATGAGCGCGGAGGGTGTGAGCAGCACAGACCTGGGCCTTGCTTCCGGAGGGGTCTGCGGTGAATGAGCACGCAGGCTCCATGGGGAGCAAAGGGCTACAAGAGGTGAGTCTGTGGCTGCCACATATTAGCTGGAGCATGTGAGAAATACCACATGAGCAGTGTTGCTGTCATGACTATTGTGAGGGTGGCATGGGACACCCACATGCATCTAGTGTTGCTGCCTCAGTCCAAACAGTTCAAAATTTAAGAATTTTCCCTTCCCGCTGTGAGCTGCCCTGATGCCGTCTGTTCGCCCAGAGTGGGGAAGCAAGCCAGGACCTGCAGTGTCCATGGCTGTCCTTCCCCTTCCCTTCCAGTGGGCTCTGCACATTGCTGGGCAGTCTCGTCACTGGCGTCGCTTGATCTGTGGGATTGGTGTTGCTCCAGTCTCCCATCTGCTCCCACTATAATTGCCTATTTTTTCCCCATCATTTTAGTACCAATAGGATCTTTGGATCCTTCTTTGTCTTCCTAAGGAATCATCTCCAGAGATTTGGTGGTGATCTCTGTGTGTTTTGTTTTATTTGTTTGTCTGTTTGGACAAACAAACCTTGGACAAGCTTGGACAAGCTTCAGCTTTGCTGGGCTTCATACAACTTAGTGTAAAGGAAAGTGTTTTCTTTACTTTCTGAGGCAGAGAAAGCAGTTTCTGTGACCATTGCCAACTTTCTCAACAATAGGAGAGTCTAATGAGAAAAAAAAACATCTGAAGAACTGACACTTCAGTCTGGCATTAGATGCTGGCTTTCACGGGCACATATTTCCACTGAAGGGCGTGGAATAGTCTGGACCATGAAAATGGTCGGTAAGTGTGAGAAACTATGGAAAAATGGAAAACCTGGAGGTTTTTTCTAAAGAGTTATTTCTGTTGGTCAAAGGCACTAAGAGCATAGGCAAAAAGATTTAAAGAAAAACAAAACAAAACACAAACGAACAAATAAAAAACTAGTGTTTGCTCTGACTAAGTCAACAGACCTTGTGCCACGGAGGCCATGGTGGTTTGCAGAGCACAGAGCTTGTTAATGCCTCCTGCCGAGATATCCCCATGCTCATTAGCTCCCTTGCAGTGCGTAAGGGGAGACAAGGCTCTGCAGTCTGCCTTTAGCTGTTACAAACCGTGTATGTTCAAATCTCCTGTGTTCTGTGCGGAGAGACGAGGAACCCTGAAAGGTTTTGCAGACGGAGAGCATCCAGGTGGGACAAGAGAGCCACCACTTCCCCTGGTGGCATGGGGGAGCATTGTGGCCAGCCACTTGTCACCATTGAGGGCATGGCTGTGAGGCCTGGGAGCAAACGAAAGCCCTTTGACATGGTGGCTGGAGCCAGGGCCAGGTGTCGGTGTGGAGCTGCGCTGCCCCGGGGCAGAATTCTCGCTGGAATGACTGGGACAGCGTGGGACAACAGCACTGCCGGGGCCTCTCACAGGAGCGGGCCGGGCCCAGGGGACAGGCTGGATCCCTCTGCCACACACCGACAACCGCATTGGGATTTTGTCCAAAAAGTGGAGCTCTCCAAAGCTCGCGCTTTTAACATCGTTTTAACAAACAGAAGGTTTCAATATCAGACAGAGAAAATGTTGCTAAAAGTCAAAACTTTACACGTGTGGTTTCTTTTTGATGAAATTGTGAAGGAAAATGGAATTTTCTTTTTCATCAGAAAGTCTGATTACCTCATAAAGCCATCAGGAGACAGAAAAGGGATCCAAAAATCTGGGGAGAAATATTCACTGAGACTAATCATCACAGAAAGCAAGATGAAACTAAGAAAAAGAGACAGTGCATATTAAAACTTCAAACGGAGACTTTAAGCTATTAGTGTTTTAAGAGAGGCCAGAACAACAGGCAAAATGGACTTAAGGTGTTTTTATTAGTATATCTTTAAAAAATTCCCTAACACTAAGATTCCCTAAAACTAGGTTTTGAAATGTTACTTCAAATGCTTCCTCATTTTTAACCCTTTTCTCTTTTTCTTTCCTTTTCTTTCTCCCTCTCTTTCTTCCTTTCTTTCCCTTCCTTCCTTTACTTCCTTTTCCATCCTTCCTGCCTTCCTGCTTACCTGCCTGCCTTCCTTTTTTTTCTTCTCCTTATTTCCTCTCTCTCTTCTTCTCTCTTGTGTTTCTCTTTCTCTCACTTTTTTTCTCTTTTTCTTTCTCTCTTTCCTATTTTTCCTTGATTAAATGTGCTGAAATTGGAACATTAACTAAAATCTTTATATTTTATTTCTTAAAAAGACTCATAGTCCAACTTAAAGATGCATGTAGCACATACAAAGATCACTTGATTAAGGTAATCAATTGGTATTTCAGAAGCAGTAGTAAAATAGCCAAATTTCAATAAAGCAGAATAAAAATACTGTCTTTACCATTCAAGTCTATCAAGCTAATTTACTGAACATTGCTGAAAGGTCAAAATTTTCATGATAATGTTACAACAAAACTTCAAACTGATTTCAGGGAAGTCTCAAAAGGTTTCTGGGTTTGCATGGCTTTTTTTAAACTCCTCAGATCCTGAAAGGATTTGAACATATTATAGAGTCTTCCTTCTTTTCTGCGTAGCACAGTTATAAACAGATAGTGCGGATACCAGGACTCACTGCACTTGATGGCCGCTAGAAACTTGTCTTGCAGAACTGAGCAGCACCCCTGGGAGGTCTGAGCTGCTGAATGGGATATTGACTGTTCCTCTCCGTGTGCTCTAACTAATGAGCAGTACCAGGGAAGTCCAAGGATTTGGGGACTGATCATCATCCTGATGACGTGGCTCTGCAGTATCACTCTACCTGTTCAGCTCATGCAAGCACTGGGTTTTTGCTTTGTTTTCTGTAAAATGGCAGCTCCTGCCAGTTGAGGTGCCAGCAGAGGAAACATCTTTGATTCATAACAACCAAGTAGCTACATCAAGGAAATAGGAGAGTCACTGCCAGGCTGGCTTTCGTCATGACTGAGATCAAGGGGAACTTAAACTTCTATGTCAGTCCAGGGTAGTCTCTGGTCTGAAGCTGGCAGTGAAGGTCAGATGCTGCCAGGCATTACTGGCAACGGGTTACACCATCCTGGGCTTCCCGATATAGCTCAGATGCAGGAATCCTCCCACATGGCCCTGGGGCAGCTCTGAGGCTCCAGATGAAAGATGGCAATGGAGAAGGGAAACTGTAGAAGACCTTCTGTTTTCATACCAGCTGATGAACATGATGACTTCTGCTGTAGGGAGAACCTTTTATCACAATTTCCTCAGCTTAAGCAAAGGGTTGTTTTTCCTTAATTTTGTCCAGGGTGCCATTTATTATGTATGTTGATGTGTTGAAAAAACAGTTCTTTTAAAAGGAGTGCCTTTAAATTTTCCTTCCTCAAAGCAGATGTGCTGGAGTTGTTAAGGACAGAATATGAAACTGGTCTGCATCCAACTGGATTTTATCACTGGTAAGGCCTTTGCATGTATAAGATGGATCATGATTGTGAAGAGCATCGAGGTCATACCATCATAGCTAAGTCTCTGAATGCTGACTAGTGATAATTGAGACATAACCTGTACAAACCGTACATAAGCACACATAATGGTATCTGCTGTTGCCTTGTCTACATTCTGTGGATTTATATGTGCTGCTGACACCTGTTCCAACACAGGTACCTCCAGTAGACCTATGGATGTAGACGTATGAATGCAGAGACAGGGTGCATCAGGAATGCTGTACCTGAGATGACATAACCTAACCTTTGCTGCTGTGACAAACATCAGTGTTATGCTGTGGAATCTGAATTCCTCTCCCTGCCTCTCCTTTTCATTAAAACTGTTATTTGTAAATAAAGTTGCAGAGCAAGTGATGTAGTTTTGTCTTACAAGAGGCATTGCATGTAAGATCACGTAGTATTTCTGGGGTTCTTCCCATTTTTTCCTTCTCATGAACCACTAACTGTGAAAAACGTCAGTGCAAATTCATTCCCATAATGAAATGGAAGTTATAGTATTGCTACATGGAAACTTATGACTACTAGAGATTTTAGCTCTGATGACTCTGTTCTTAAACCCATGGCTGTGCCCAGTCACCTGCCATCTAGAATTTCTGGGTAAAATCTGCCTCCAGTTATTTATAGCTCTACAGCAGATCGGAAAGTTCCTATTTTATTAAAACGGCACACTTTTTTTTTGCAGGGACAACTGTGGAAAGCTGTATGAGACCCTAGGAATGCGATTTTCTTGTACTACAGCCTTTGTCTGTGGTGTTTTTGCCAGCTGACTCATGAAGATGGCCCAGACTCAAGGTACTGACCCCAAACTGCGATAAACCTGGACCTTTTTTAATTTAGTTGTGCAAAAAGTGTGGAAATACTGAAAAATCAACAGTTTATACTGTAATACTACTTTTACACTGTTAATAGGATCACAGTAGACTGAAAGTCTCTCTATTACAAATGACTACTTTTTTTGAGGATGCTGATCATAGTGTGTTTGCTGAACTTCGAGCACTTGAATGGGATTAATCCTATCTGCTTAAAAGTACATTTTTGCTTGCATAACGTTGTATCAGAGTTCTACTGTTTCTTAGGGAGAGTCAGCTGATTAACTGTAATGGCACTGCGCATGGCGCAGTCGTATGTGCGTTAAATTTAGCTGGTTAAACACAAAAAAAATTAGAAGGGAGCGGTTGGTTTATGAAATTTATCTTCCACCTGATATATCTACACCATTATGCTTCCTATCCTGAAATACAATTCCTGATAAAAGCTCTTTCTCCTGGTATCTGTACCTGTGGTTGATCTGAACATCTTGTTTGCTTTGGGCAAGCAACAGTTCCTCTGGCAAAAGAATTTATTGCTATGATAGTTAGACTAAAGATCTCAATGAACTGATTCTCACTCTCAGTGTTAATTATACCTAAAGAGAGTTGCCACAGAAGAGTTAAGACATATTGCTATTAGTGCTGCTCTGCATACAAGCTTTACATAGGAATACTAATATATATAATTTCTGAGGTAGCTGGGCGTGTGTGTTTATGGAAGAGATTCAGCAATGTTGGGCTTTCTCTCGGTGTTTTGCATTTACCTTAGAAATTCCATGGCTAACTGGAAAATTGTCCAGCTTTGCCTCACAATATCAGAGGAATTTACATGGTGGAATGTCACATATGCGTTGCTCAGTCAACAAAGTTAGAGAAATGAAGAGTTAACATTAGGTGTTATGTTTTCAGGTGGTGTTTCCTATTACCATGGAAAAGAAGTAATAGCCTTTGTGGCTGTAACCTGCTTTTGATTTACTTTCTAATGCTGGGGAAAGACTTGGGGGAGGAAAGGAGAAACTCCATGCTGTGCTCATCGTGTCAATGTTGAGTGGTAATGTCAGTTAGCTTCACCCAGAGAGACTGGATTTGTGTTTGGAGTGCTGTGAGGAGTATACCAGGGGATTTTGCTTGTAGAAAGAGGCAGCAAAAAAGACAATTGAAAATGTAAAATGGAAAAATGGAGTGACACACTTGGGGATCCACTAGCTTATAATTCAAGTGGTATTGGGGGGGGGTGTGTGTGTGGGATGAATATTTACGCAGCTTTGCAGATGTTTATTATGGAGTTGGAGATGGACTTTGATCCTCCACCTTGTTCATTCTCCAGCCTGATAGACCAGGACTGAGGTAGAAAGTGAGAGAGAATGAGAGTCAACATTCACTGCCTGATGGTTGCAAGTGTTATTTAGTTACTTAACAGGACAACCCTTCTGCTGCCTGTAACCCAGAGTGTCCTATTCTCGTTAATGTCATGCTTTGTGTCTCACTACAAGAGCAGAGTCCAGCTGAGTTTCTCCTCTTGTGGGGATCTGTGGCAGACAGGCACAGCCACTCCAATTCACAAGGTTAGGCTGTAAATGATCTGTCTATAAAACACAGGATCAAGTGAGCCCTCCAATGTCAAGACATTTCAAGTGCTAGTTATAACCAGAGTCAGTTATTACTAGAACAGAGTATCTACATACCACTGGCATTGCTGCCTAGGGAGACCCATGTATAAGATCTATGAACACATTTTAATATAAACCATTTCATTCCCTCTATTCATGTCTTCTTAGACAGCCTTAAAAGAGATCTCGTTCCTGCCCATCTTCAGGAATTTACGAACATTGGTCAACTGTTTCATGCGGGTAACAGGCAAGTTTTCCGTGGAGCTGTTGTGGGTGCATTTGCTCAGGAGGATGTCAGAACACAGGGAGGAGTGAGGGCACGTAGTTCCCAAAACGAGCAACTCCAGGCGCCTCATCGTACTCTTGCATGATGGTGAGGAGAAATAGCCGTGCGCTCTTCATGCAAACAATTTCATCATTCTTTTGGGAAAGTACTCAGTGGAAGTTCCCTCATGCAAGGCTTTCTCCTTGATTTGACACCTAATTGTTTGTCTGCTGGATGACAACTACTAACCTGTCAGTAAGTTCCTGAACACGGAGCAGTAGGTAGGTTGACACCCAGATTCTCAATAGACAGCCCATAATAACATGAAAAGCTGTGCCTGCTTTTACCTAGATCAAAAGCAATATAAATCGTCACAATATAACTTGCTTCCTTTGCACCCGGGTCTGCCGACATTGCTAGCAGATGGACAGGACAGGGAAGGACAGCTCTGCTCCTCACCCTCCTACATCCCGGCAGGTGCGGCGGGAGAGACCTGCTTCTTGGATGAAGCAACGTCATGTAAAAGTCCTCACCCTCATAGTCACTTCCTGGCATCCGAACACTGGGCCGTATCACTTGGCTCAGCGTTCACCTTCTTAGCTCACTAGTTGATGTTGTAACCCCTGAAAGCTGCTGTTTTGAGAAATTCCACAGAACAAGAATAACAACAATCCAGTATGTGACAATATTGCAGTTAATTCTGAAGCTTCTAGGTCTTTAGCTGGGGTGTTGGAGTGTTGTTGTGATATGTCTTGTGCCACAGGGCATAAACAGAAGCCACTGGAGAAAGCAACATCAGAACAGGGGCGCACGTTGAAATAAAACTTCGTGTTGTTATTAGTTTGTTCTTATTAGCTAGCATACGGCCACCCATACCTGCACCTGTATCTTGGTCAAGAAACCTGCAGAGATCTCGACCAGAAATGTATAGCGGCTAGAAATGCAGTTGTTGTGGTTAAGTGTGAAACAATCCAATTCCCATTAATCTTTACAGTCTGTATGTCAGTGCAGCTGGGAATAAGTCGAAAAAGCCTCTTTTTTATGCTCTCTTTCCATTTAATTACTTTTGGCTGCAGAGATGTCATATTAGTGGCAAAGGAAATTCTAAAAAGAATTTTTGACCTTCTCTTCAAATAACACGATTAATCCAAATAACGATTGATGTCATAAACCTTCTCATAACAAGGACTGTTCAAAACTTTCAAAACTGCTAAACAAAACTAATTTTTTTTTAGATGAAATAAAAGTAAATAAATGCTAATCTCCTAGCATATGGCTGAAGTTAGTATATCTAATAAAGGATAATTTTTCGGGAAGGAAAATTTAAAAAGTATAAAAGTATAAGACAAAATAGACAAGACTGCTGTATAATGCAGATTTACATGAAGTGTGTTTCAGCAGTAAAAGAAATAGCAGTCGAAAATTAACTTTTTGGAGTTCCGCTTTTTTTTTTAACAAAGGAATACATTAAGAAATTATTGAAGGATTTGTGTTTTCCTTTTTAAAATTCACTTTTACTCTGAGCACCTTTTTAACAGACAAATTAATGGATATGGATTCACATACATGCTTCCAACTTCTACCTATATGTTGCTGAGGTTACGGTGGTTTGCTCTGTGTTTATGTGAAACTACCTACACAGAGAGAACCGACTATCTTTACTTTCTGTTTTTGAAATTCTGTGCTACATGACTCAAGTGGACCCTGATAACGTAGGTTTCATGTTTCTTCAAATTTTCCAGTGGAATTTCAAAACTCTGTTGAGAATTTAAGGGTACTGGGGGGAGATTGCTTTTTTAAAAAGCTCATTTATAAGCCTCTTGAAAGAGGCTGTTGGACAATTTGAGAACCTCTGTTCTGCAAAATATATTAGAGAAGACCTAGTATGTGCATTATCCATTCCTTAAGTAAACCTGAGGATGGATATGGGTTTCCTGACTTGCTACCTGAGAAAGGCTGAAATGTGCTTCAAGTCTACTCTTGACCTGTTTTAAACTAGTTGAAGCTTTTCCCAGCTTTAAGTCCAGTGATTCCTGAGTATTTCAGCTGGTGACAGTAGACATCTACGGCTAACTTTGCACAGGCAACTAAGTCAGTCTCAAACAAGTTTGAAACAAATTTACTTGCCAGACAAGTCTAAACAAATTTTCATGTTTAAGCACTGTAGCTGTAGTACCAGAGAGGCTTTTTTTTTATGAACAGTGGACTCAAGACTATTTCCACTGAAGCCAAAGCTGAATCACTCATTGTATTAGAGAGAGCAGGATTAAGCCTAAGTATTTTCCCTTAAAAGATGGATCATTCCTTTTCCATTGTAAGAATTAAAAAAATCTTATTAATTCACATTTAGTTTGTATCATGAGAAGAAAATAAAGACAAAAAAAAAAGACAGAAAACACTTTTAAAATATAACCAGGCAGATATATCTGAGGACAGCTCATGGGTACTATAGTGTCATCCCTTCCTAGGCACCTTCTCCATAGCTGGTGTATAATGGGAGTCTCCCTCCCATTACAATACACAGTCTCCCTCTTTGCCCCACGCTATGGTTGCTAGAAGCCATGACACATTGAAGGTCCTGAATTTTTAGTGCTTAGGGTTGGAAATACTGTAGTCTCACTTATTACAACATGACCTTAGCAATGTTAACGTTCACAGTAATTACAGAAGCTAAAGTCATATTGTAAAACAACTATTGGAGTCATTTCAGAAATTTTCCTTGTTTTTCAGAAGCTGAAGGATGCTTCAGTGGTTAATGTATGAAACATCTTTGCTTTCCAAATAAGTTTTGAATGACTTCATTCATTAACAGTCAAAAGAGGTATTAAAGCTTTCATTACATAATGTATAATAACTACCAGGGACTTGGAATTTTCTGACAGGTAATAAATGATGCAACCAGTTGCCTGGATCACAGTCATACTGTGATCTCCTGGAAACCATTGCAAGATGTGGCCCCGTTGCTGGTTTGCGCCTCTAGTCTTTAGCATAAAAAGAATACATGCACATTAGTAATTATATGGTAAAGTAGCAAATCATTATGCTTTCCCTTTCTTCTAGGTATGCCCTTGATTTTCCTTAATTTATATTCACCTTCCTCTTCAAAATTGTGATAAAAGCATAGAATCAAAGTATTTTTCATAATGATCCTACTTCGTACTGACAGACACGCACTAGAGTTGAATTGAAAAGCTGGCAATGCAGTATTGCACACACAGACCTCAGCTTGTTCTGCTGAGTCCCTGAGCTTGGTCACAAATTATATAGCAGTCACTAGCACAGAGCTGAGCCTGAACTGTGTGCCCTCTTCCCAAGGGTTCAAAACTGCTTGTGAAATACCATGTGAATATAACTTTGGTCATTGGAACAACTCCTCTGCTCTCCTCTCCTCATCCATGCTATGACGATACACATCATATCTGAGCACTGATTTGTGAATCCCCATGGTTTGTTCTCCCCAGAGGAGGAAATGTGGACAGATTAGGAGAGCAAGAAGGAAATTTAATTTATTCTTTATAAATGAGTTTCTGGCAAGGTTAAAAAAAAAAAATAAACAGTTGCATTTGGAGTGGAATGTAATGACGTTTGCTCTCTTCCTAGAAGGTTTCATTCAACAGGCTTGGGCCATCTCTGAGAAGGTCATGTTACCCCACCTGAAGAAGCTTTATCTTCATGTCCAGTGTTCTTATTGTTCAAAAAATAGAGAAAATGTTGACCACTATCATTCACAGACTTTTCAGCTGATGTTTTAGGTTTCCTTAGGCTAGCTCCAGGATTACTGGAAAAGAATGACTCCAGGTCCCACACAAAGCTGCAAGCTTCCAAGATTTTTTGCAGTATACTACCAAAATACTAGAGTAGTTCAAAATGTCTTTCAGTGCCTTTGACAATTTTCCTTGACCTATCTGAATGGGAGGAAATGAACAGCACTTCTTTCTCAGCTCCTGCCTTCACCCAGGCTGCAGATTACCTGCCATGGGTTATACCAGCCAGTGCCAAAGTTGTAGTCTTTCCTCTATGGCTTGTGGGCAGCCTGCTCCTCTAAAGCCTATTGCATGTGGCCAAGGGATGTAGCAAGCTCATACTGAATTAAAAGACAAAAATGCCTCATGTTGCCTCCAGGTTCTTGTTTACTTCGTATTACTGCCTGTGAAGGCGTCAAAAGTTGGTCTGCTAATGTGAGTTCCAAAAACAATTCTTAGGGGTGCTGATACAGAATGATTGTAATTAAAACAAAACAAAAGCAACCAACCAAACAAAAATAGTAAACTGTGTGCTATAAAGTGATGGATGACCAGATAAAATTAAATATTCCACATATTTACACAAAATTAAACTATAATGGCCACTGGAATATGAAATATCTGGAAGATATTGTTAGAACTAATAACTGTCTCTCTGTGTAAGGCATGCTTAATCTTTGCAGTTGTCTTTTGATGCTAAGTCTGTGTGTTTCTTGAGGTTCCTTGAGGTTCCTCACTGAACCCTTTATCTAAAATGGGTGCTAAAAGCGTCTTATCCCTTGCTCCACAGAACTGACATTCATCACCAAGCTATTTCAACATATATCAAAATACGTATCAGCAAATACCTGCTGTAATGATACTTAGCCAAACAGACATGTTTTACATGAAAAAAAATGAATTGATACTTGAGGAAAGTGCATTTAGTTAATTTTAGATGATTAGTACACTTCCAAAACTTGAGGATAATTTAGTTTAACTGAATTTTAGTGTATTTTTTTTTCTGCTTTTCAATCTTGCTCTATAGTTCTCCACTTTCCTTTTCTTCTCCAATGGTCTGTGGCCAAGGAATTACTGAATAGCAGTATGAGAATATCAAAGCATTTTGCAGAGCACATCACAGCTTCCCTCTAGTCCATGCTGGAATGATTTTTCACACTGCCTGATCCTAATAACAATATAATATAATACATTAACTGTCTTTTGATATAGAAAATACAGACTTTTGCAGGTTTTTAAACCATGAAAAGGACTGTCCTGGCTGGTCTGTCACCTTTAACACTGTGTAGAAAGGCTACAGTCCTTTTCTGTAGACTTGTTGATCCCAGTCACACAGAGTGATTCATGGTTTAAACACTATCACTTACTCTAAATAATGTCATTGATCAATCAAATGAACTATAGATCCATCAGTTGGTCAATTGGTCTGTCTGATTATCTTTCTATCATCTTTCCCTTTCCCTGGCACATCTTAGATCAGTATAAAATTCCAATTAGCTTAATACAGATTACAAGTATTTCATCAAATATCTGGATACACAGTAATTACTGAATCTGTTCCCCCAGGATATAATCCTTCAACATTACTAACATATAGCGAATGCCTGGAAACAATACTGTACGCAATTTTAGAATGATACATAAATTAACTAGCCTCTCTGTTTTGCACAGAAGTTACCAGTCAAATAACAAAATGCTGCTTAAATTTAAGTCCTCTAGTTACTACTGGGTTTTTCTCTTTCCTATCAGTTTGATGTGTTATTTCCCCCATCCCCAGCACTATGTCCTGGCATAAGGAATGGAGACAGTGAGCAGCTTGCATGTAAGTCATGGAACTGAGTGTAGAATTATATTTGCCAGCAGATGGATGTAATGGGAAACCTTGCATTACTGCACTGCAATGCAGCTGGTAGACAGCTTCAACTCTGGATTTAGTGGGGGAAATAGCAGCCTAGCAGATGAATGAGGTAAACATTTTACCATCTCCATCTAAGGAGACACAGCTGAACTCCCCTTCTTGGATGGTTCTACTAGTGGTACCAAACTAGAAATACACTAATGTATAAAGCTTATACATATATAAATGTAAGTTGGATATATATTTTTCCCTCTATTGTTTCACATTTCATCCAAAGTTTGATCTGGGTTCAAATAGGTTGGGATTAGAGTTTTTACTAAAGATCATTGACATGTTAATATTATGCAATATTTCTTGATGAAGTCACATAAATCACTCTTCAAATTAATAAATTAATTATATAAAAGAGCAGAGTTCCCATTTCACTGCTACTACCTTAATAATAACAGTAATAAAACTTAATCTTTGGCATCAACCTACAAATTGATAACCGTGCAAAGCTAGACAGACAGGTGCTGAAGGAAAATCCATAAAGAGGAACCATATTGATTATACAGTTTTTGTAAATATTCCTTTTACTAATACTACACAAAGAAATTTTTCCTGGATTGTGGTGAAATAGATGTGTCATTCCAATAAGCAGAAAAAAAAACCTGTCAATCCTCCAAAAGAAAGTAAAACCATTTTTCAAATAGACCCTTATATTCGGTAGAAAGAATTCTTCTAATGTAAAGACTTTCTGTTTGCCATTTCTGCCAATAAAGAGTTTTTCCAATGCCTTAGGGGAAAGCAAAGCACTGACAGAGCTTCCACCATTCTCTCTTAGAGAGGAAGTGGGATAAAATGATGGGAGAGCAGCTGCTCTTCTCCAAATTTCCCCTTAAGAATATATGAGCTCATAATGGAAACCCAGACTGTCATCAAAAGATATTGTCACAATCTCTGTGTTTTAATATTTAAAAATTCCACTCTGATGGATCATAGCAAACGGTCTTGGCATGGAAATTCCATACAGATCTATTTACACTCCATTACTGGCATCTAGGATTCTTGACATAAAGGTTGGGCACTTTATTATTCCTTTTGTCCTGTGTCAATAATTGAGCTAAGACAAATATGTGTGCTATAGGGATATGTGTATACAGAACGCACACCCTGTAAATGTCTATTTCTTTAATCTTTATCCATACTATAAGACTGAACAGGTATTCAAAGATAACCATCAGGTTGGGCAGATGTTTAAACTAAGCGTTAGTTTGACATATAGTCAAAAAAGAAAAACCATAAGATGTGGCTGATATAAGCAAACAGGCAAGTTAAGATGTGTTGAGATGTGGTTGATATAAGCAAACAGGAAGGTTAAGATATGTTGGAAAGGGACTAAGCGCTGTGTATGTATGGTTATTTGTGTACATATTTATCTCAGTGGCTTTGAATGCAGGTCTCAACTTCAGGTCATCGCTGGCTTTTGTGTTCAGGCAGAACTCTTGTACAGAAGTCTTGACAGAAGTGTTTTGAAAATAGCCTTAAGTAGGAATAATGTGCTTAAACTTGACTCGGCCTGTTCTGATTTGTGAAGGGAGAAGCTGCCCAAAGTGCTTCCTTGAGGCTGTGAGTGGCACAATAGGCTGAGACCATCCAAGGAGACGGGCAGCACTGCCCACCCCGTAGTCCTGGTTCCTGGGGACTTGTGCACAAAATATGCTCTGGTGTGTTCTGGTCCCCTGAATGTCCCCACTGGTGAAGGCGTCAAAATATGCTGAGGATTCCTCCTTCCTCTGGTGACAAGATTTCCTCTGTGAGAAAGACCAAATGAATGGGCATCTAGTGCTTAGGACAAGAGTGAGATAATTTAGTCAATTGGAACAGCTTGAATCCCCTTCCCTTTGCCTGCTCTCCCATCTACTCCTTTCTTGCACACATTTGAGCCCATGCTGAGAAGTGGGGGCCATAGCCCATCCTTGCAAGGCCACATGCCTGCATAACAACATCAGTTAAGATAAAAATGGGAATAACATTATATGGAAATGGAACACTAAAACTACCTGAGAGAACACTGGACCAGCTGATGTTGTGAAAGAGAAGATAAGCAGCAACAGGATTAACTGGTAACCAGGGAGTTACAAAGTGATCTTTGAAACAAATAAATCTTGAAAAGAAGTATGAAAGAACCATGAATGTTTGAGAGGGACCTGGCAGCTGAGACAGAGCACCAGAAAATAACTGGCCCAAGGCTGCCAGAAGCCACCCCGCCAGCACCAAGACCTCCATCTAGGCCTGACGGAGCGTGGTCCGTGATACCCTGTAAGTAGCCCCGCTCCAGTTGGAGTGACAGTCTGCAGTGTGGCAAGCTGGGACTCACATCTCGGGAGAGCACAGGCAACTGCACAAGGTCCTTTCTCACTAGCACGTGCCTTACCAGACTGCTTGTAACCCACACTTTCTTCCACTTAGTGTGTGTGTGACTGTCTGTGTGATCAGAACTTTGTAGGACTAGCTATAGAAGGCTGTTTAGAAATTTGTAGATATTAATTACAATTTTGTATGTATCCAGTACTGTAATTTTTCTGTTGCATTATTGATATGTCTCTTGAACGCACAGCTCACTGCTTTGGGCCCAATTCCATGTCCTAATTCTGCTCCGGTCAACCGCTTTGATCCAGATTAGTTTTCTCTATCTTAGAACCATCATCTGCTCTCACCCACGCTCTGACAGAGCAAAGTCTGGACCTGAGGATGGGAGCAAAAGGCTGGACATGCTGGACTCGGCAGGGCAGCGTCAGGCCCACGTGAGGGTGCTCTATCACATTGGAGGGTGTTATACCTTGCCGCCCAAGGTGTGCGACCCGTTTTGAGCCATGTTTCATTAGAGAGGACAGCTGAGGAGAGGCAAGGACTCCAACAGCAGTTCTGTACATTCATTTAAAGCCATCAGTGCAGTTGCCCTCACTTAACACGAGGCTGTGCCCCTGTCTCAGCTGTTGTGCCTCCCAAACGGGCAACAGTGAACAGGAACTTGGTGTAGTGAGAACTACTGGGGTTTATAAAAACAGAATTTTCTCATTGCTATTTTGAGTTGTTCCTCCTTTTGTTTTAAGTTCTTGACATATTTGGGGACACCAAATATGCAACATACTGTCCATGCTTGTGCTGTTTCACCTTGGTGAAGGACCTTGGAAAGGCCATGGGCTGTAGCAGGAGGGCAGGCACCGTCTTTCATTGCTCTTTGCCTACATTATATCTTTGATCTCCCAGATGTAAGAGCCCTTCTGTCACTAGAAAGTTTACCAAATAGAGTTGTATCTTTTTATGCAATTTTAAAGTATATCAGATTGAATTCTGTTTTTGTTTTGTCAAGTAGTGTATTTCTTGGTGCTGGTCTTCCAGTCTTATTACTATTTAGGTTAAGAATAGGGCTAGTAGACCAACTCAGTTGGTTTTGCCTACCGAATCAAGAGAATTGTTTTCTCTTTCTCAAATAAACAAATGGAGACATTTGCTTCATTTTTAAAATATGTTCTATATAAGTGACTTAATGGGTTTTATTTTAAAAATACCACCATAATATAATGTGGCAATTTCAGATTTTGTTTTGGTTGACCCAAGTCTCAATTTATAGAATAAATGTAATATTAAAAAAAAAAAATGCCCTAGTTCTAATTCTGATTGATGTGGTAAGTGGGATTTTAGTTCATGTATTTCTCCTTTACCAGATAGCAGTAGAATTAATTTATTTAACTTTCTCTTTCTATCTCCACACTGTGTTTCCCATCAAACAATTTTGGAAGTTTATTGACTCGTTATTTACTCTTCCCCAGCTGATGAGGCTGGCGGTATGAGAGACAGAAAACCGGACAGGAAAGGAAGTGCCTCTGGCAAATCATAAAGGTCATTGTAACAATCTCGTTTCCTCTTTAAATTTTACCTGGGACTCCCAATTTTTTTTCTTCTCTCTCTCTCTCTCCCTTTTTTTTTTTTTTTTTTTTTTAGTTCTACCACTGCGTAAAAAGGGAACACAGTCCATGTGTTGCAATTCTGTGGTATTGCGGTGAAACATAGCATCCCTTTCCTTTCAGAGTTTACATTTATAAGAGAGCCAGCGCTTGCTTCCTTCAGATCACAAAACCAACCTGCTTGGCAGCTTCAGCTAGCAGGAGCCACAGGAAAAGGTAAGAATTTCTTTCTTCTCTTGCTGTCCTTCGTGTGGGATAACACAAGTTTGGCCACAGCTGCCTTCAGCTGAAATAAATGGAAACTTGAAGTAATTTATTTTAAAGTGTACTTAAAAGTTTTCATGAGACTTTTCTCAGAATAGTGTTTATATGCTTATGTGCCTGAACATAGCATAGCATATGTATGTAAAGTATATAGCATTACTAACTAACTAATAAAATGAATAACGTTGTAAGATAGCAATCTTAAATACCAGTCATTTTGCTGGGGTGTATGTGTCTATATAAATATGTATATGTGATGAGACCATTCTTTACTTTAAATAAATGTAATTCCATTGGTACCCTGCTTTGAGCTGGGATGGGTGCAGGTGACCTCCAGAGGTTCTTTCTAGCAGGAATTAATACAGGATTCTCAGTAAAAACCTCTGCTGATTTATGTTAGTTAATGCTCTGGATCACAAGGAACACCTAATGTTGGTTCTCTGTCCTCACCTGGGAAGTTCTCAGGCAACTGCACTGATTAATAGTGTTTAGAAACTGAGTTTATTTCTGACTGATTTTTCAATAAAACTGTGAGAAGGTGAATTTGGGTGGCTGGGGGAAAGTTGAAGTTTTCCATGGAAATTGCTAATTTTTTATTTAGTAATGAGTAATTACTAATAAAAAATTCAAATATTTCAGCTTCTCCCTAAAATCTATTCTATTTTCCATGTTTCAGTTTTGATGAAAGGTTGACACTGAAAAGAAAGCATATTTATCCCCCTTTTTCTCCCTCTGAGATTTTAGTTGAAATTTCAGATATCAGTTATAGGAGGAGAACTGATAGATGCCATATGGAGGTGATAGAAAAGAGCGGGAGCAGGCAACATTTAAGATGATACAAAATGTATTTTTCTTTCACAAGAAAAGGCTGATTACAGATCAGCTTTACCGCAGCAGAAAGCCAGCAGGAGCTAAGTGTTTGCCTGTTAATGAAGCAATATGCAGCTAAGAGGCTGCCTGATAGTACCTAGCTTATGACTGAGGTTTCTGCCTCCCTTCGAGTGTTAGACACACTGTGAGCTGATTCCTCTCTTACATGCTCTTTCAGGACACTAAACTCCTACCTCCCTAAACTCTCACTAATAGTAGCTGTGATGTTTGAGACAGATACAAAATCAGAGAGATGCTTTCCTTGGCATTGATGCAGACACAACTGGCTTCTCCTCAAGATTAAGAACTGCTACTAGTTGCCAGGAGGTTATTGATTTGGTGCATATCAAAATATATACACACTCTTCCTTCATAAATCTGGATGTAAAGGTTTGTAGTATGTGAGAAGAAAACATGAGAAGTGCTTCTCTTTCATTGAAAAAAGGGCTTCTTTGAAAGGAAAGCAAAAAACAAAATAACTACCTAATTTTGTCTTATTTCATCTGCACTCAAACTCCCACTGATAGTCAAAATAGACTTTGAAAGCTATATCCATGTCTCTACGTCATACTTCTATCCATTTGGCTTACTCTTCGGTTAAAGAAAAATGCCTGAAGCCATTTAAATAACTGTCATTAAGTTTTTCTTATGTGCCTGGTGGTTACCATAGCATTTGACAAAATATTTTGTGTTTCATGAAGGGCTCTAGCTGTATTTTGAATTCAAGACAAGTAATTTGACATTCAGAACCTGAATAAACACAGAAATACAACTATATAATCTCAATCAAATGTAGGTTTGAAGTAACACTACAGCAATTATATGCATATCTAGCCATTTTTGCAAATATATCTTGCCTGAAATTGCTTGAAAAGTAAGTTGGCCTCAGCTGGGTACCAGGACCAGGGAGAAAATTATCAATATTGAAGCCAGCCCTACGTTATATACAGTTAGGGACACCACAGTCACTTGTCCTCACAAATAAAGGTGGTGAACATTGTCCAGCAAATCATTTAAGTGCTTTATTCTATACAGTTTTGCTTTAGTAGGGCTACTGACACACTTAAAGCAAGGAACCCATTTAAAAGCTTTGTGCGACTGGAATCAAATGTACAAAGATTCTTTGGTCCAAAGTCTTATTTTTGCCAGTAACTCCGCTAGTATTGGTAGGTCTTCCTTTGGTAAAGGATACTTAGCTGAGAAACTTGGTAATGCTTCTGAGCCCCTGACCAGATAAGGGCCAAGGATTATGCATGCAACAGTTCTGTGATTTCCTCTAAACTGGTTTGTGGTGTATATAAAAGGCATACTAAAGTTTTGGCCTGAAACCTAGTGCAAACAGACTGTGCAATTTTGAAGTGTCTAGGAATTCTTAGAATAGGAGAAGGTTTCTTGGTTCATTGGAAATTGCTCTGTTGTCTGATTATTCTGTCGTGCATTGAGCTTGTTGGCTTCAGGATATAATCAATAATGCTAGATGATCTTTAGTAATTTATTTTTTCCCTACAGATGTCTCACCTTCTATTTGTCTTACTTTCACTCTTTTCCTTTGCTACCCTTCTGGAAGCACAGTGGAAATTGAGGGAGAATGGTAAGCTGTCTTCATTTACTGAGACCTATAGATGACTGAATGGTTAAAAAAAAAAGATTGGCAAGTATATTTGTGTCTAAAAGCACAGTTTATTAGCTACAATGCCTTGGCTAAGCTTATGACTATTTGTTTGTGAATAATTAGCCAACTAATTGGTATTAATGGAAATAATTAGAAGTCCTAACATGCGGATGCTTCTAACACAATAGCTGTTAATCTAAATATTTGCATTAGGAACTGCCTTATTCCCTATTCCCTGTTCTCTTGTTTCAGAAGTTTCAGTGATGCAGTCAAGAAACAGAAACATTGTCTTGTGACTTAGGTAACAGCCCGCAAACAAACAGCGAAGAATGAACTGTCAAAAAGAACATTTCACAGAAAAATCCAGAATTTAAAAATAGTTTATGCAGATGAATTGCAAATGCATTTGTAAAAAATACAGGGTCAATACTAATTTGACTTTACTCACCATAAAATTAGGCTAAATTCAGATGGTCATATTTTCTGATCTTCTTCACCCAGACTAGTTCCATAATCTAGGCTGTTTTCAATGGGATGATCCACAAAGAAGTATCCTAAGCAATATGGGAAAAAAAAGCATTCTCAGTCTGACTGTGAAGTGTTTTATTTCTAAAGAATAATTCCACT
The DNA here is from genome assembly GCA_034781795.1 of Crypturellus tataupa. NCBI lineage: Eukaryota > Metazoa > Chordata > Aves > Tinamiformes > Tinamidae > Crypturellus > Crypturellus tataupa. The sequence goes on along the minus strand of JAWLRI010000843.1, from coordinate 1,822,493 downwards.
ACCTTTCTCAGTATCTTTATATTAAGAAACGATTTATCCTGTGGGTCCCCTGTGCAATGTCACTGTACTGAAAAGTGATAGTATGACCTGGGGGGCAATAGAAGAAGAGATTTGTCAGTTCTGTAGACTGAAGTTGAAAAAAGGACTCAGTTCAATCTTTATTACAACTGTAAAATGTGAACAGTTGCTAACTCCCTTTTCTGCAATGTGCAGTATATGTCATCGAATCTGAGTGGAGCGATGAGGCACCAGCCACAAAAGTAGAGCTCACCTGTAACACAACCAATGAAGCACTGCCTGTTTACTGGAAAAAGGACACAGAAGTGAAAGGAACTGGAAAGACACTGATTGCTGAAGTCAAAGAATTCCCAGATGCTGGCAACTACACCTGTCTGGCAGCTGACACCCATGAAATCATCAGCTACAATTTTTTCCTCATAACTAAAATAGACTCAGATGGGCAAATGATGAGATCAATTCTGACAAGTTTTAAAGGTAAGGTCATAGGATGCTATGGTGCATTTTTGTTCAGCTTTACATTTTGCAAAACCAAGATAGCTCTCTGGGGAGCTGCATGAGAAATATATGCTTTAAAATGAGTTCTCTTCAAATGGTTATTGTCAGGGATGGAAAATAACGTCTTTTCTTATATTCTTGTGTGTATTGTGCATCTGATTTAAAAATAGGAATGAGTTGTCATTTGGGTTTAATTAAGGACTTTCTAGACCCATAGAATACAGTAACGGTAGGAATGATTATACTGATATGAAAATCATAGAATAACATCCATACACCCCTACTACTTTTCTGGTGAGGAAGCACTGACTTGCTTTATTTGCTGCAAAGTTTCTCTGTGAAAGAAACAATCTCTGTCTACGTAGGATAGGCATCTACAAGAGCTTGGGTACATGCTAGCTCCTGTCAACAGCCATGTAGATGTGGTCAGTGTGCTGCTATGTAGACCAGCCTTCAGCCTTCAGGTAGTTACATGGCTTTTTAACTAGAAATTGCAGTACCATGGGTAGCCTAAACTGGTGTCTGCCAGCCAAAGTGGATGGGATGGTGCTGAGTTACTGTGTTCTCCCTGCTTGGACTTGGGGAAAAAAAAATCTTTCTTTTTCCATCTAGAACCAAAAGGAACATTTTTAAAATGTGAGGCAAAGAATTACTCTGGAATTTTCATATGTTCATGGATGACAGAAAATGAGAGTCCAAGTGTGAAGTTCTCAATCAGAAGTCTCAAAGGGTAAAAGCTTGTACTTTCCTCTTCATAAAGCAGCCTTCGGTAAAGCAGCCTTTGGTATTGCTCTGTGGAGGACATCTGGGATTGTGGGTTGCCAACTGAGAACATAAAGAAGGGGAGGAATCCCACTCCCAGAGTGTGAACATGTGCAGAAGGATTTGGGGCAATTACAGAGACCTGCTTAACTAATAAGGGCTTGGAAATTTCTCAGGAATTGATAAAGGTTTGACCATGGAACAACCCACGCTGGATTGTTACAGCTTCTTCTGTACAGTCACAGAGTCACTTAAGCAATAGCAAAAACTGCCAGGCAGGGGGGAGAGAGGAAGTTAAGCCAAAAGTAGAAGCAATCATAGCATTGAGTCCCTTCTCAGCAGTTCCAGTGGCACCAGAGGAGTGGGAGGCTGTGCCCACTGCAAAAGCCACATGTCCACTGACAAGCCTCAGTTGAGGGTCACTGCAGAAACCTGCGAGAGAAATGTGTGAGGGGAACCTTCCGGGGATTTCCTTCCTCCCACTACTCTTGGGGGTTTCTCCAAAATCATGGAGTACTCAGGCAGAGGTTATTTCAGTTGGTTAAAGAGGAAATAGCTGCAAAGTGTGTTATTTTGGTGAATGCGAAAATAGAGCCAGATTCAGGTAGCAGTTTATAGTTGGCTTTTGCTATTTGTTTCCCAATGGATGCATGCAAAGTTAGATACCAGAGCTTGTCATGGAACAGTAGTAATAAAAAAGAAAAGGACATATCCTGTTTTAGGTTTAAACACAAATTCTTCTGCTAAGGGGGAATGTGTCTTTCTACAAATCTCTGAAAATGTAAGACTGCCCACCAGACTGTGTTTACGGTCATTAAAGTGAAGCCATAGAATGATTCGGGCAGCAGGGAATATAATCTTACCAACTACAAGATATCAGTGTGAACAAAATTCTCAGAACAAGTCAGCATTTCCTATACTTTCTTTTGCTGTCTGCTCAGCTCTGAAGATGTAACCTGCAGCAGCCCTGTGGCTCACACCGATGACACAGTGATTAAATACACAGCTCAGTGCCAGAAAGAGAACTACTGCCCATTCGCTGAAGAGCACCAGCCAATTGAGATGTTCCTGGAGGTTATCGATGAGGTGGAATATGAGAACTATACGAGCAGCTTCTTCATCAGAGATATCAGTGCGTACACCAGAAATCATGATTTATTCTTAGCTTTATTCTTGTTGTTGCTGAGAGTGGAACTAATAATGGTAATTAACTAAACTGCGCTTGGGAATCCCTGCCCTATTATACTGTAAATCAGGGGAAAACAAATCATAGCAGCAGTCCGGAAGTAGATGAGGAAGTAAAGAACCAAGATCTCCTTAGCTTGTGACCTCCTACTCTCTCTCCCCCACATCTCCCAGAAGTTTCTATAGTAGGGACGTGTTTGGGAAGGGACATGGGGTCTCCCAGTCAGAGAACAATCAGTAAGTGAGCAGGATCTTCTCTTGGAACTGCAGACTTGCCATTGGCTCACCAAATGGTGAGGCACCATCCAAAGGAAACTGATGCTTTGCTAAATGTCCCAACAGTCAGCAGGGTTTGAAAGTGGTCCTCTGTCTGACAAATCCCCCTGCAACTCCCCCTGCAAAAAAAAAAAAAAAAAAAAAAAGTGAAAGCTCATGGAGTGTGATTAATTTTCCATGTGAAACATGGATCTTACATATTCTTGTCTTAATCTACTGGAGACTGCAGGGTTTATTCTTATAAAATGTCAGCAATAGGACACCAATGTCTGATACCATGCTGCTAAAGAGATCTAATGCCTTCTATATTTTCTCTTGCAGTAAAACCTGATCCACCAAAATGTCAGTACGTGGCCAAAAATGGAACAGTGACCTGGACATATCCAAAAACGTGGAGCACACCAAAGTCCTACTTCCCTTTGACTTTCAGGGTCAAAGTTGAAAGTACAAGGAGACACAAAATGAACCCAGAGGTACAGCACTCAAAATGAGCTTTTCTTGCTTTAGCAAATAGTACAAATAATATAAGCCTAGTACACAAGATTCACGCCAAGCCCCAAATGTGGTAAGATTCTGTCTTGAAAAAAAACAATCTTCTTCCCAGTTCAATGAGCTATAATGCCCAAACAAGTCACGCTGCAGTGGATGCAATCCTGACGTAACCAGGAGCTAATGTCATGCCCAGAGTTGCATACCTGGGTAGCGTGAGAAAAGTCTCTGCTAATTCATATGCGGGGTTGTGTGGGTCCTGATTTGGGAAAACCCCTATTTCAAAATCAAGAAGTCTAAGATCTGTTGCACTGAGTTCCTTTTATGTTGCTTGCATTTCGCTAGCTCAGATTTTCTTTATAGGTGAATGGCCAAATAGGGAATTAATGATTCATTTGGTAGCATTTCTGTGGAGACTACAGCCTTTGCCATTCACTTCCCAATTAGTATTTAATTATTAACTAAACATTACTAATCTACTAAGTAGATCTAAAGTAAGTAGCCTTAAATCACAAAATATCTTTGTTTGCATTGCTAATACTCCTGAGTACGCTAAACAACTGAAAAGTAGCGTTCTAGTGATTTGACAAAGCAGTCAACTGCAGAATGGGTACATGAACCACACTGCAAGACTGACCTGCAGTGCTGCTCCTCCTAGGAACAGCAACCTGAAAATTAAACCAATATTTGTGATTGTTACATACTGTCAGCTGATTAAACAATCAAAAAAGTAAACTGTTACCAGCAGATGGGGCCATTCCCCCAGTGCTGATTCTGAATTTCACAACGTTGTCTGTTATATCTTAAGCAGTGAAACTGGCCAGTTTTAGGACTGCTTTTTGTACCAGCCACAAGTCCTCAGGGGAAATCTGATGGATACTGAAAATCAAGAATTTCTTTCCGTTGAAGCTCATACTTTGGGAAAAGAAGAAAAAAAAAGAAAACCTTGATATAAAATAAACCTTGTTTTTAATTTTCCACTCTGTTTTTTAAGTTTCAGTTTTGATTTAGGATCCCTTTACTAACTTCAGTGGAAAGTGGGCTTTCTAGTGTCTGTAGAGACTGAGGGTCTCACAATTCCTCCTGACGTTAACGTCTATGGGAGCAGACTGGTGTTTTCGAAACAGCAGACTACCGGAGGGTTTTGAATTACCTCTGCATGTCGCATGTGTCCGGCACTATCTCTGTGCTGGACCCCTACCATCCACTGAAGGACCTGTGCTCTGTTTGCAGTTTCAGGAGGTTGATGAGCAGCATATTCAGCTTGCAAGGACTGGCCCAAAAGACAAGATCTCTGTGCAGGCTCGGGATCGCTACTACAACTCATCTTGGAGTGCGTGGTCTTCACCTTGCAGGTAAGACTTAAAAGACCTTTTTGGTGGAGAAGAAAATCTGATTTCCTTTAAAGAGGAATGAGAAATCTATGGACTTATTACATTTTCATTTCCTCAGGACCAGTTTTTGCTCCTGTACAATTTTGCATGAAATACCTGTAAGACAATACAGGCTTGTAAGCAAATGTGTAAGACACATAAGATTTTCTTGAAAAAAAAAAAAATAGAATCCATTTAAATGGAAGAGGAAACAATGGATGTGGGTTCAGGAATCTGACTAGTATTTTTGAAATATTATGCCTAACTAGGTATAAAATATTCTTTAAGATATAAAAGTGCATTTGACTGTTACTGGAGTTAACCAATGCAGCTTACTATCCTTTCTGCATCTGGATAGCCTGTAAACAGTATTGATGGTCCAAATACAGCAGGCAGTTCACAACGGCTAATTTGTACCAGTAAAATGAGAAGGAGAGAGAGAGAGAGAGACTCACACAGACACACACACGCACACAGGCTTGCGCACGTCATTAACTGGTTCTGCTAGTCTTGGGAATGACTGTATTCGGGGGGGGAAAAAAAAAAAAGCACTTTTTATGCACTGGTTAGCATTCCCTGGCAACTCTAAATTCATATCTACCCATGATTCCAGGTTGGGACATTTTTAAGTAGAAAAATTGGAATTAGCCTATTTCAGATTAACACCAAAAAGAAATAAGTAATTTATTTTTATCTTTTTTTTTTCTTTCAAGTTAGATGCAGATGCAAAGCTCTCTGACCAGAAAAGCGTTAATTGATAGGTGGAATAAAAATCTGTGTGTGTGGACAATGAAGATAATTCTTAAGTGAATTTCCTTTCTCTTATTTTACAGACACCAGTAAGAAATTCTAGGAGAATGGCACTGTTCCTTAAGAAAGCAGGAATGAGTGTGCAGAAGTAAATAAGAATAATTGGAAGAAAATCTGCATTTTGGATTACTAAGAAACCATGACATATTTTTTATTGTAATTGATTAATATGATGTTGATTCTGGCAGCTGTTTTAAATAAGATTTGAATAACTCTTCTATCATACATCATGTTATATTAACATATATTGTAGAAGTTTTTTTGATACATTGCTGCCAGCTATTATGGTAGTTTCTGCATATTATTATATAGCATTTATTTATTTACTTATTTATTTATTTATTATTTACTTCAGATGAATATTGTGATGTCAGATGTTGGCAGTTACTAGTTGAAATGTTTCATGTGTTAATTTATAAGGCAAGTAACTTATTGAAAGAACTATTTTATTATTTATTTATTTTTTTTATTATTTATTTTGTTGAAATGCATCAGCATAGAAAGTCTTGGCTGCATGAAGCAGCCATATATCATGTGTCAATGCCATCTTTTTTTACAGCGTGATGGCAAATATTTTTGCAGAAGGAGGAATTGCAAACTCAGGTCCCTAGAAACGTTAGCTTTTGCTTTTTCTCGGCTGTCTTGGTTTTCCTCATGTTGACGCCCAGCTGGTAGACACTGCAAATGGCTGCTGGTGAGAAAGCAAACACTTGTAAAGTCCTGTGCCAGTATCCACTCACTCCAAAGCTGTGGTTAAAAATCCTGTGGCCACTTCTCATGAACCTGAAAGAAAAAGAGATCCAAGAGCTGAATATCACATCACCTAAATAGAACTCTGTTTCTTGCATGCTTGTGATTATTGGAGGACTTAAAATTCACTGAGACCTCCTGTGCCACAGGCACAGCCACAGAGCGCAAGCAGCCAGAACTCTGCAATTGAAACCAAAGACAGCTTAAATTATTTAAAAGTTTGACTGCGGTGTATCTGATATTTCAGAGACATATTGCTAACTGGTTTCTATGTGAATGTTAAGCATCTATTTAAGATTTAGAGAATCTTAGAATACAAATATTTAAAGTTTATTTTGAAATTACTTTCATAGTGCCTCAAGGTGTGTCGGGTGTCTTCTCTGAACACCAAGGCCTAGTTTTGAACTGCTTACAGTGTAAGTGCCCAAGTCTGGACAGAGGCAGAAGCATGTGTTGGAGCCTACGCTTCCTGCAAAACAGTTCAGTTCTGAATTTCAGAAGGACCTAATGTTTTCAAATACTTTTGAGGATTTAGACCTTAAAATCTGATACAGAATTCCCGGAATCAAAAATGTCTTCCATTGTGACCATGCTTCATATTTTCCAGTCTCAGTAATGGGTGGTAATTTAAGATATTTAAATAATGAAATGTAGGAAGTATCTGATATTCCAGAAAACTAAATCTTATTTCTTCTGTAAATGCAATTTACTTCATGACCTTTAAATAATTATTAAATACTTGTGAAAAAAATAAAGATTTCCTTGCAGTCTTTTAGCATGAGTGTTTCATGATACTTGTTACTTACCTACCAGAATTGTCTACTACTTCAGAGGCAATCTGTAGGGAGGAATATTAACTTTTCCAGTACAAATTGGCTCGTGTTACCAAACTCATGACCTGTAAAACTGTACAGGACAACACTTCAAAGGGATGCTTGTTAATGAGGAGCCTCTTCCGAACCCTTTCCTGAGGATTGTGAAGTGACTCTTTCTTTTGAAATCTAAGAGTGCAGTGAAGTTCATTAGCTTTTCATGTAACTTGTAACTGAAATGAGGATGAGCTGTATACTTGAGGCCTTTGAGGTTTCTCTCTAATGCTGTTGGTACCGTGTTCAAAATTAGTGAGAGCTTCCTGCTCTTCAGCCATCTGGGGTCAAACCTGAGCACCTTTGAAATCAATGGCAAATGTCTATCTTTGATTCAGCCTTGTTTCTACTCTTAGCAATTCTCAGGCTATACTTATGAGTATCCAGACACATGCAAGACTGATATATTTTACTTAGAGGGATACGCTTTCAGTGTCATGATTCTACAAGGTGAATTTAGTCTTCTGTGAATTTACAGGAAGCTATTCTGGCATTAAGGAGCTGGTTTTGAGGAAATGTCTAAGATTCTTCAGAAAAAATAAAAAAGCACAGCTTGAAACTGCCATTTCTTCTGCAGAAAACAAGTTCATTATGAGATGTCTGCTCTCAGACACAAAATTGGCTTCATTCACTAATTACTCATTTCCTGGGTCTTGTATGGATCCAGCACCTCTGAAGATCTGCTTTAGAAATTGTCAGTCTCCCATGTCTGAGAAATTACCTAGTTTGTAAAAGAGGTGATAATATCACACCATGAATATTCACTAGGAGGCTTCATATATTAGATACCTTTCTTACATCCACTGGAAAAATAATTGATTTGTCAGTTAATTCTTGTGCTTCTCTTTCTTAATTCCTCTCTTTTTTTTTTTTTTGTACTGATATTAATCCAGAGATCCTCTTATTATTCCCACAATGGGCAGAGTTAGTGCATAAAGTTGTCCTGGAAGAACTAAAGACTGCAAAATCAAGGCTTCAGAAATAAGATCATGGCAAAATTAAGTTTATTTCTAGCACATGATAGTCTAAAATACACAGTCATGCAATGCATCCTCTCCCAAACTCCAGTCTTACTCCGCGATACACCAGTCTGAGGGTGGCACCTCTTCCCAGCTATTCGTGTTCAGCATGAGGCTTTAGTTTTACCTACCACACCTCCCTAAATCTGCACTAAGCAGAGACTGACTAATTTCCTCCAAGGCTTTCTGTGAGTGCTCCTCATTTTAAAGAATGTTTTACAAATTGCTCATGTACAGAACGAGGCACTAATAGGTCGCAGTAGGAATCTGCAATCCTCTGTGTACATCAGCCATTAGAGATGGGTAACTTAGGGCTTGTGAACAATAGAAGGGGAAAACAAGGCTTAGGTTTAATTAGGAGTTCTGTGAGAGAATGTGAGGATTTCAGTCCCTTATGCTCCCCATCCACCTTCCTTCCATGTTGACTATGACGACATCCTCTCCTTGTCCTTAAGTTACAACTTCTTCTTTATAAAAAAACAAAAAATTTTAAGTGCAGACAAAATCAGTGCATTTCATCTAACCTTGTCCTGAGACACAAAGCAACCTTAAAATAAACCTTCCCTCAAGCATTTTAATTTGACTGAGTTCAGTGGGACAGAGTGTAAAAGTGCTGAAGACCTGAAAATTACATTTGAAAATACAATATAGAAAGCAATTTAAAATAAGTCCTATTCAGTGCTCACTGTTCAGTTCATTTAATGCTCAGTGTTAAGCTGTTAATGCATATTTAGTATACATCTGTAAGGGAAGAATGCAGCCATAAATAAATGGTATAACGCTAAGTAAATATTAGGGTGATAATCAGCGGTGCGGAGTCTAGTTGGAGGCCTGTGGTAAGCGGTGTCCCCCAGGGGTCAGTCCTTGGTCCAGTCCTGTTCAACTTGTTCATCAATGACCTGGATGAAGGCACAGAGTGCTC
>JAWLRI010000843.1:1796093-1811344 GCA_034781795.1 Crypturellus tataupa | reverse complement strand
AGGTGGCCCTGCGTGTGCAGGGGGGTTGGACTAGATGACCTCTAGAGGTCCCTTCCAACCTTAGGCATTCTGTGATTGTGTGATACTATGAACTAGACAGAACACTTCAAATGTGACCTTACAAGTTCTGAACAGGTGGAAAGAATAATTTATTTTGAGTTGACAGCTACACTCCTACTCATACAACCTAGTATGCTTCATCATAGGGGCACACTGACAACTCATGTTCCACTCATCAAGAGAAGAAACACTATTCTTTATTTGTCTGTCTGAATATTTCTGGGGACAGACCTAACTCTTACCTACATGAACATTTGGCCGCCTGAGGATGACAGTTCTTAGGTGGTTAGACTAGCTCCTTATGAAGGGCAAACAAGATTGCAAGTCTGGGCAGGTGCCTCGGAAAAATGCCTGGGGTGAAACACTATCTCAGTCAATGATTTTTTTTTTATAAGTTGTCAATGTGAATTCTTCCCATTCTTAAAGCTAGGCATATGGTACTGAGGTGCTTATGTATCCTTTTAAACTGGAGTCACCATGAACACTGTGACATTAATTTTACAGAGTTTCATTGCAAGGTTTTGCATATGAGTATCACATCATTTCAGAAAGTGAAAGAGACTCTATCTTGCATTCTGTGTTTGCCATTTTCCTCAAAACTTTGAGACAGCCCTTATGTTTCACAATGCAAGAAGCTCCTAAACTTTGGTTGAGGCTGCCTTGCCTGTTTCTGTTCTGCTCTGCAGTCTACGTGCCTAATTGAACGGTGCACACTCTCATCGCGACTGTATTGCTCCTTAACTGAACGGTTTGGACAAGTCCTTCAAGGCCTAAGGTCTGTTGCTCAGAAAACAAATGTTAATTTGAATCTGAAGCCCTAATCAAAACATGTAAGAAAAAAACCACTACCAGGAAAAAAGCATTCACACCACAGATCTGCTCAGCCCAGACACAGAATTTCCATCAGAAGAATGGACCAAGAAAGGTAACATAGTCTCAAATGCTAAGAAAAATCTGATTCAAAATTTGCCTTTCCCATTATCTCTCTCTCAGCCGCAAACATGCTGTCTTCCGTTCCTCACTTGTCTCCAGAAAATCTTCCTAAGTCATTTTAGAATTTTTCCCTTAGTGTGATGGAATGGATTCTGTGGTTGCACCAGGCAGTACACTCTGTGGCACCAAATTAGGCAAGAAAATGTAACCAAAGTGGGAGGTTTCCTCATACCACTGTCAAGTAAGCTGCAAGTTCTGTCAAGCTGCAATTTTACAGTTCCATGGTGTCCTCAAGATTCTTGAAGTTTGCTTAAAGCTATTCAGACTAGCAGAACCCTCTGGGGTTTTTGGCAGCTTTGCTTTTGTTGCCTAATACTAGTAATTGTCAATATCAACCAACAATATTTCTTGAATATTCTTCCTGAGAACATTCTATTTCAGGCTCTTTAGAAAAGCCTAGAGCTTTCCAGAAAAAAAAAAATAAAAATTAAAAAAAATGGCAGCACAGAACAGAATCCAGAACGCATCCCAGTTTATTAAATAGCAAACATTAAATAACAACTTGTCTTTTGTGAACTCTGCCTAACAAAAATATACACAAATCTCAAATTAACGAGGTAGAAATGCTTGAGAAGGACTCTCTGAAGTAAAGGCATTGAAAACAAACAAACAAACAAACAAACAAACAAAAACAGACTACAAGCCTCCAACTGAAGCCAGATCTTTACCTATTCTTCTTTCCTCCCATCTTAAGGGGAACTGCAATTTTATGACATTTATTTATTTGTTCTATTAAGAAATTAACCATTTATTCACTGCCTACCTTCCTTAGAGGGAAAAGGATTGGTATCTCTCTTGCTCTCCGCATAGGAGCTAGAGTTATTAGGACACAAAGTCTGCCTGATCTATTACAACCTTTTGCATAAGGATATTTAGTTCCTCTGTCTTAGTGAAATCAGTTTCTTTTTCTTTTCTTTAATTTTTTGTTTCTTTTTTTCCTGGGAGTTATGCTCAGCTGTAAGAGTCTATATGGCAATAACAGATCAGCAATTAGTAACCACCTAACTGAGTCACTCCTTTAACTTGGGAAGATGGAACAGTTAATTAGGCAAGGGGATTAGCTGCAGTACGACACATCTCCCTTATCAACACAATCCTTGCATGACTCTCAGCCCTGTACTTATGACCTTCATGCTCTGAAGAAGACACAGGCAACACCTTCTTCCAATTACCTTCTACAAGGCAAATTTCATCATCAGGGTGCCTGCTCTTTGTGCATGTACATATATATATACACTCACCGACAGCTCGGTACATTCAAGCAAAGTGCAGTGGGACACTTAGAGCACAGGCTGGCTGTGGAGCAGGTCAAGAAGCTATGTCTGCGCTGAAGATAACCGGCATTTTTGTGCTCCTCACCCTGGCAGTTCTTTGCTTAGCAAGTGAGTAACCCTTTTTATTCCATGTTGTGTTATGACACTAATGTTGAACAGTTCTAATGTTCAATGTTACGTTCTAATGTTCAAACACTGGAAGCTGCTTAGTCATGTAAGATATGGAGCAACAGTTGCTGGGTTTTGGTAGCAGCTTAGATTTGAAATTTTGTGCTTTTGCACTGTTTAGCAAGCAATATTCCACCAGCTGTCAACTTGAATAGATGAAACCTATTTCTTTTCAGTAGTGCAAATCAGGGCTTCATTTTGCATTGCAACTAAAAACTGTTAAAGAAAATGAACAAAAACTGTAAAACCTCAGAATTAAACCAGATTTTTACTTAAACATTTCTTTCTATCATTTGAGTGGAGAACTTGGCTTGATGAAGTCCTTCTGGCAAACTAACCAAGCAGGAGTTAGCTGATTATGCACTAGCCACATAACTTGGTTGTGAATAACCCTTTCATGAGAGTTTGCAGGGTTTGAGACACATTTGAGAAGTAGGAGAATGCAGATTGCTCTTTGATAAAATACCCTTTTTTTTGTCTTGTTTGTTTGTAAAATGTCAATTTTAATGAAACAACTTTTTTTGATTGAGATTATTCTTTCAAACAATGTGTCAATAACTTCAGCAAAAGAAATTCTTGCTTTCTAAGAGAATTCCAGTGAATGTCTCTCCTAAATTTTCTGCTTTATTATGTATCGATGCTTTTTGAACCAGATATTTCTGCATTTACTCTCCAAAATATAACTGGTACTAAAAGGTTATCAGAGAAAACTAACATTTACTGTTTTCGTGGAGGTAGGCTAAGTGTGATCCAATTCCAGAATGATGAAAACTCAGTCAAAATTCAGTGACATAAACCAATACTCGACATGGTGGGTTATTTATGCTGGTTGATTTTTTTTAACCTTAGATGACTCTATTTGATCACTAGATATGAGGTGCTCCATGAAAATGTAATATAAAGCTTCAAGTATCCCAAACAACTGTATTTAGCCAGAGAGATAAATGCTGCGGTTGTACTGGCCTTCATATCATACTCCATTTCCTTCCTGCTCCTTCACACAGAAGCAGCTGTCCATAGACTTTTATCCTTTGGAAGATACAGAATGACTATTACAGGACAGGAGAAGAACCAAATACATTCCATAAGACAGTAACGAATGTGTCACCGTAATGGAGATATGCCACTGTTATTTGATTACTTTCTGAGAGCTGTAATTATCACTAATTAGCTCTTTGGGGCAGCATTTTGAAGCCGCACCTAAGATCAGGGCTCCATTGCATTAGACACCATGTGTATACACATAGGACTTCATTCCTCTACCATATAGCTTAGATGGACTGACATGGGAAAGTGCTTTTAAGAGTGATATTACAATCTGAATTTTTGTATCATCATAATCTATATACTTGATGTTATATTTTAATGAAGATATTATCCTTGTGACAGACAGCAAAACAAAGTATAAAGGACCATGTGACTTGCTTGTAGCTATACATGATTTTTTGATAGAATTAAGATTTAAAATCCTGTCATGCTCAACAACTAGTTCATCCTATATAGACTGGCCATTGAGCATAATGTTGACTCCTGCATCCTTAATCTTTCTGTGCTGAAAAGGGGGACAATAGACTCCATTCCCCCGGCAGCAGAGGCTGTTGGAGCTGCTGACAGGGCTTCCTAAGGTAAACAGTGCAATGAGGGCCACTTGTTTAATAGGTCCTGACACATGTATTTTATTAAACACTGAAAAATGATGTTCGTATTTACTTTGAAGGAGGTAAGAGTCTTGGTGCTACTAGCAAGTACTAAAGAAACCATCCCAGTTGCAAACTGAATGCCTGTCAATGACATTTTTTAATTTTATCTTTTGTTATTCTGTTTTCATATTAGATGCTGCCAGAAAGGATGAGGTGAGTCATTTTCCCCTTTGTTTCTGGATAAAGACAAATAGTTTGTAGTAACAGTACATCATGATCCAGGAGGTCAGAAAAGCCTTATTAAACACTAAGTAAATGCTACAGAAAACAGAGACTTGCCTGAGTTGGAGCTATGTGGTTGCTTCCTAGCTGCCATGAGAACTCTCAGGTACTGCTGTGTGGGGTGTAGTAGGTGGCTAGAAACTGGGCAAGGGGAAATTTGAAGTGGGAGAAATCATGACATTTGATACATGTCTGCTGCGGACAAGTAAGGCTTCCTTGGCTTTAAGGCTTTAAAGCTTCCTTGGTGACTTTCAGATCCTGAACCACGTCCCAAGAGACTTTAATGTTTCTCTATGCTGCGGATCATGTAGAAAAAAATGTGTCAGCTCTGCTTTTTGGTGGATGAAAGAGGGCTAATATTTTTTACAGTGATTTTGTTTTTGTTCAGGCAGGCAGCGAAGCCTGTAAGATACTCCTTACATGACACAGCTAGTGTCATGTGTGCCTCTGCAAGAAGGAACATCTCTTTGCTGAGAGCCCTAGGTTCAGCTAGAGCCAATGCTGAAGCCCTGCTGCTCTACAGCAGCTAAAATGCTTGTCCAGACATTTCATATTTCCCTTATTTCTGTAGGTGAATAGAGAATGTGAGAAAAATGAGTTTAAAGGAAAATTAAACTTTATTTGTAGGTAGACTGCAGTGAATACAGGAGTTTACAGGCAAGAAGACCTATTTACTGTGAAAAGCTCTATCAACCTTTCTGTGGCTCTGATGGGAAAACCTATAACAACAAATGTTCCTTCTGCAAGGCAGTCCTGTAAGTACAATACTGAGTAATTATTCCAGAATAAATCAAAATCTGAGTTGGGTTTTGGTATTTCCATTCCACCCAAGTGCTGCCATTTTGCTCAGGGTCTCCACTGTGTTTTTGCTTAATCTTTATAGATTAATCGTTTCTCCCAACAGTGAGGTCCAATTGATCGGAACAAAATGACCTTGTTATTTCTGTCAGGATCTTTCTACTCTGTCAGGAATTCTCAAACTTGTACCGTAAAGAGGAAAGTCCAATGAACAAAATCTTATTGACAAGTCACCTAATTCAATTCAGGTCATGTAAGAATTCACAACTGGCATCATTAAAAAATCCTGTGGAATAAAATGAATATTTTTTAGAAGAAAATCTTTTATAAGTCAGTGCCTTCCTTTCTGCTGCAAGTGTTTACAGGGTCTTCTCTGTTTTGAGAACTTCAGGATTTTAGTTTATAATATCAAGCTTACAATCTGTAACGTCTATGTCCTCTTTTCCTCTACAGGAGAAGCAGAGGTGCTTTACACATGAAGCAATCAGGTCCGTGCTGAATAGATTCTGGGTGACAGAGAAGAGTGCTGGGAACAGCTTTACACTGCCATATCTTGATCCCTTAATTAAATTTCACTCATCCTGCCTGCTCTGATGATGGCACGTCATGGCAAGAACTAGCCTTTCCAGCTGTCTCTTGTCTTTTGATGCTTCTCACTGCTTCATAGTGTAGGGAATGACACTTCTGTCCTTCCTGCCAAACACTCTTCTTCAGGATTGCCACAAGCATCCCTGTCTCTGCACTAGTGGGTTTCCATGTGAGCTAATTAACTAACCTCCACGGCTCCCAGTGGCAGTTCCTGATTTTCTAGCACTCCCAACTGATTTTATGGCACAGAAGCGGTACAGGCACCGTCTTTTGGTGAAGCCTTTCCTCTCATTTTGCAAATACTCCTTTTCAAGGAATTCATTTTTCCTAGATAATGCTTTGACTTTTCCTGCTTTAGAATTTGTAGCTATTTTGTAAATTGTCATTTTTCTTCTAGCTTTGTACAGTCCTGTACATTCATGGTGTTAAGCTTCTTAGTCTGCATGTACATTAAAATAAATGTTGATGTGTTTTATGCCCAGGATCCTCTTTCTAGAGAAAAGTTTACTGCACTTGTTATTCATAAATGACCTATTTCCACGTTAAAGAAAATAAGTACAGTGTATAATCAGGCCAAGAAAGTCAAATTACCACAGACAAAGTTGTAGTCCTAACGATGTTCACTAGATAGCCCCATATTATTGGCAGGTGCCCTCCAATCTGGCTTTTTTCCTTCAAATGAAGAAGCATGGTAAACTCTGTGTAAGCTTAGTAGCAGCGTCTCTGTTATATTCTGTCCATTTAAATGTGTTCATTAATGACTCTTCTCAGTTCTGATAAACTGGCTTCTTTCAGATATGAATAAATTTCTATTTTGCTCTTACAATTTCTCATTACTAAACTAGATTATGTCTTTTATACTTGAATAGTGATCCAATCAGGAAATATATTTTCCAGAATTAAAGCTTATGAATGATTAGTTTTGCTGGGATTACACAGGAAGAAAACTTTGAAACTGGAATATAAGTATCATTGGGCTGGAATAAGACTGATCAGAACGAATGGATTTGCTATTACACATTCCTTCTTTCCTGTCTTTGTCTTTCAAACAATTTAACAGGTGAATGCATCACACTAAGCAGCATGAGACATGTAGTGGTTTCATTGTGTCAGTCTGGTACAGAAGAATCACGAAGTTCTGTTCTCTATCTTTTTATACATTCCTGCCTTTGGAATAGTAGTTAGTTTGGAGGAGATTTCCTTCAAAAAGAGAACTCGGAACATAAAATTTTAACATTATCTTTTTAGGAAAGAGAAATTATAAAGTTCAATAACTGTAAAAGTTGCACTTGGACACCTTGGCTGGGAACATCTGGGAAAAGAAGATAAAACTCAAAGCAATAAAAATTAACAACAACAACAACAAAAAGGAATAGTGAAATGGAGGATTGAGTATCTCTAGATATCAAGCAGGTTTCTGTCACATGCATTTCTTTATCGTTGCATCTTCAATATTTTCTCACTCGAGGAAGTTTACCTTACCATGAACTATGTTCTGAAGATATATCAGGGAAGATTTTTTAGGAGAACTTATCAATTTATTCTCTTAGTTCTTTGCCTCAGGTTTAGCTTAGTGCATAAATCAGCATTAATCATCAGTGCATAAATCATCTTTGCTGATTTCTAGGGACCCATCTGTTAGCGGAGACAATCTGGAGTGAAATACACATTGACCATAGTGCCTTTCCCCTAGCTGTTTGGTGGGGAGAACTCCACAAATGCAGCTAAGCCAGGCACGCGGGGATCCTGCGTGCTGACAGGCACTAACAAAGGGCTCCCTTATTAAAAACAAAGGGCTGGAAAATCTTGTAATTCTAATACGGACGGAGACACATGCACTACACGAGGGGTGTACATGGCTGTCTTCCCACTCTTGTTTCAACCCAGAGTGAACTTCAGTGGACAAGTGACGCAGAACACTACAACAGTAGCATACGGTATGAAAATGCTGATGTAGCATGAGAGTTACCTCAGATGTAAAATTAAGTAACATTAGAGTTACATAATTTTTCTCTCTGACTGAAGATAGAGACATTACCAACTATGAAAATATTTTTTGGAAATCTTTTGAGAATCTATTGAAGCTGTCATGTTTTGAAGATGCAGGTAAGACATGTGACTTAGAAGGGCATTGCAATAAAAATCCCTTATTGAGTCACCTCCAGAACTATAACTCCAAATTATCCAGGATTTTTTTTGTACATTTCTTCCTTCCTCCCTAGTTAGACTGCTCAGGTTAGTACTTCCAGCATTAACTGGTTTTCTGACAATAGACCTAGATAATAAATCCACATTAATTAGGGAGGAATGGTTGGTTAGAGCTATTAGCACCTGTGTACACCTTGAGCATAAGAACAGCAAGACTTAAAGATGAAAAAAGTCACTCTGCCTATTATCTTTTGGCTTAGGACACGCATAAGGCATGCATAAGAGGAATGGAGGTAGGCAGGTACCGAAACTAAAGATAAACTAGTCGTGGAAAAAAAAAATCTGCCAACTGCCAGTGTGAAATTGTATTGCTCATCAGCCATTATTGCTTCCTGTTAAAAACGATAAGCTGAGAAGGGTAAGGAACCTAATTCTTAATACTGAATGAGAGGAATGAATGGAGGAGGTTGGCAAAAATTACTTCTTCCTTTCCTAGGACACAAATCAATGCCATGCATTCCGCTTTTCTGGAAACTGATTCCTAACAATTAGGCAGTAGGAGTGCAAATGAGCAAGGTAATACTATAAAAGTTTCTCACAGCTCAAAGGCTTGTTGCTTTGCACAGAACTCGGCCAACAGAAGAGAACCTTGCAACAGGTCACCGTGCCCTGAACGTGTCTCGACTGAGAAAGACTCAATTGAGGAAACAGTCTAAAATAGACAATATAAAGATCCACCACATGGACCATCTGGTCTTTTATTCTTTTCAGTTCATTTCTGATACAAATAGTAAAGAGGAGTAACTGGAGAGCAGTACTCTTCCAGATGGAGGATCTGCTCTTTACCAGCTCCTGATAGCATCGTTTAGTGGCTCATACTTGGAGACGAGACTGGGAAGGACACGAGCCTGTGCCACATACCGAAGCAGAGAGGATCATTTGCAAATTGCTACAAATGTCACCTGAAGAAAATGCTGAAGCAGCCAGACATTCTGGATGGTCGAGTTTATGTGATGGAGCAATGGCAGAAATATGGGGAAGGAAAACTACATGTAGCTTGAGTGAGCTGATGAAGTACTCTCAGATCCTTATTGCTAGAAGATAATATAGTGGTAGACAGATACTGGCATAGAATAGAAAAAAATAAAAATGAGCTCCCTGCACTCATAGATTTTTAGAATATTCATAACTACACTGAAAAGGGCTTGATATATTATTGATGTAGCTATATCTATGTGGAGAAGAAGGAAGAAGTTTAACAGAAAGGACTTATGGTGCTTTCTTTTTCATTTTTATGATGAGAGATATTGAAATACAGGTCTGAAAATCACATGGCTTAGAAGTACTAGATAGAGTGGATTGCTGGGGGGAAAAAAGAGAATGCCAGGAATATAATAAAGGTACCTGACCTGGCCGTAAAACCACTTTGATCAAAGTCTCGACGATATCACCACTGCATGGCTGAGCCAGAACCAGAATCCAAGTCCGCTTACTCCTACACTAGCAATTAGCTCCTTAAAGGCATCCTAAGCAACAGGAAAAATGACAGCTGTACCTCAGAGATGCTATTGCACAAAGCATTCCATAGATCAGACCAGAATCCCACGTCTCTGGCTAAAAGATAATATCAGATGATTAACTGTTGAATTATAATGGAATATAATTCACTTCAACTGCCTTCATTACAATAATATCAATGTCTGATCATCCAGGAGAGCTGGATGTTTATCCTGCCCTAGAACAAGTGTGATGTTACTTAGGCTGTTTATTCTGCACTGCTCAAAGGTTTTCTCATGCTTGGTGAGTGCTTCCAGCTACTGAAAATGTTAGGTACTTCGGAATTGATTAATAATGCTAAGTGTTGGGGAACAGTGTGCCTTCAGTGTCCCAAATCCAGAGAATGTAATCAGAAGGCAGTTTCAAGAATTCAATCTTAATCAGCTCACATTATTTGCTTGTAAAATAGGGGAAAACACTACCTGGTCTTAAAGAGGTATTGTAAGGATTGATTCCCTGATGCATGTAAAACATTCAGGTATGATGGCAACAGCAGCTCTGTTCATGAGAGCTATGTATTTTCATAGCTGATTTGATAATTGCATTTGTTTAGTTTGAAAGAAATAAAACTTTGGGCCACCTTCTGAACAGGAGGGGTAAAATGAAACAAACAGGAATTATCTATCATTGAATAAAAAGGGAGTTCTTAGGAAAACACAGTTTTCCTGCGGGTCAATGTTGTTCTATGTAATTATAGGTTCTTTTTCTATTGCATCTATAGGACTTAACATTTATGTGAAGCAGCAAGATAATGCAAAGGCAAAGCTGAGTATATTAGAGTTGGCAGTGATGGATGGTTTGGCTGGCACTGCATAGGCAGCACCCTACAAAGCATGTTCCAGGAGCAGGGAAATGTGATGGATCTATCCCACTCCAGCAAAATCACTCATATATAAAGAATAACTACAGGTAAATAGAAAGAATCTGTATTTTTCACAAAACATTTATTTGTTCTTCTATCCTAATAACCACCTTTTTCTTTCACTGACTCGAAAAACTCTGCACCATATTAAATGAAAATTAACGAGCACCTGGAATTGCAGCCAGGGGTATGATGGAAAATGACAGTCATCTTGGAAACAGCGGGAAGACAACATTGGCAATCAGTTTGTCTGGAAAATCTGCCTGCCCTGGAAGGTGATAGGCTCCCAGAATCTTTCTCTGATATATTCAAAGTGGTAGAATATTATGGAACAGGAAGGTTGTAGTACAAAATCTTTAGGTATTGTATGATTCTTTTGGTTCAGCTCCATTAAAAGCTAATGAAAAATAGTACTTTAAAGCTGTGCAACTCAATGCTATTACACTTACTGGATGCAAAGCAACTTGAAAAGGCAATATTTTGACTATGCCTTGAAGAGAACTGCTCAATATAAGAACAAAAATGCTGCTGGGCACAGATAGTAACTTAAAAACATGCTGTATTACAGAAGGCAACACACATAGATTAGATGTGGATATAAAGTCCAGGTGGCTCTTTTCTGTGTGGACGGGACAAAGCTGGTTAAAACCTGAGCAGCTAAGGGCATGAAAAAATCCAGGATGGAATAAAACAGAACAAAACAACAATGTCATTAACACTATGGAAATGAAGTATTTTGATTTAGTTGTAATAAAAAATGCCAATTATTTTTCAAAGAAAAGTGCATTTCTACTAAATGTTTGTTTTTACTAAACTGGCATTTTCACAGTGATCTATTCCCATAGAACATTCTTCAGCTGCCCTTGACAGAACAAATAAATGGGACAAACTTATAAGCAAAGCCTCCGGTGAAGGGAATGGATAAACAACATTGATTATCATCACACTAATAAATGTGATCATCATTAATAAACGTTATGTCTGTGCAGTACACTGCTGAGTAAACTCACTGTTTTCCAAAATCAAGGGTTACATCTGTTTAAGTAGCTAACAGGAGAAATGGAGGTGCAATAAACCTTGTGTTAATCATGTGCCGCATTGGCAATGGCATGATAATGGATGAACTCTGAATTTTTTATGGCACTCCATATTGCTTGCCTCTAAAAATGTCACCTAAATCTGAACAAATGATCAATCTTTAAAGCTCTAAATATTTTTCTTGATTTCCAGCACCACTGGGTTTGTCTGTGTGCTGAAAGCTTATTCTTACCATCTTCAACAACATCAAAATAGTTAAAAAAATCCTGTGGCTTAAATTCTGAACGACTCATTGAGTTCTGTGCATTATTTTAAGGCCTTCCCTCTTTCTTTTTTTTTTTTTTTTTTAGGGAAAATGGAGTCATCTTTATTTAAAACATAAGGAAGAACCTGACAGGAAGGTAAGCAGAGCTGATAAATAGTTTATATACATAGCATCTTTCTTTACCTTAATATTAACTATGTTATACACAGAATACCAGAAGTGTGTGCCAAAAGAGCAAATACATTCTATATACGTTGACAAAGCCATTTTTCAAGAGAATGAATGCTTACATATGATAAAGAAGACCATTCTTTTCAAATTATATTATGATATGGAAATTGTCAAAGTACCATTTTCGTAGTTCTGTTTGACAAGAGACTATTATTAGATAATTGAAGTTATTCCTAGAAACTTTGGTGAGTTGGAACACTTTAATATGTATTTCAAATATAGAAAGAAGGATAAATATGAAGCATGGCAGTACACCTAAAGTGAAAAATAGGGAAGCATTTCTGTCCTCCTTTATGCCACAGACTTTCTGCATGACTGTGGAGAGATTGTGTAATCTTCATGGCCCTGATTTTTCCAATGGAGAAGTGTAAAAACTCTTGTAAATTATTGCCATCCAAGGGAATTCTCAATCCAGTGACAAATTTGAGTTCAAAAGTCTGTTGAGGCTTACTTTCCCAATCAGCAAATGGAAATAACATCTTTCATGTAGCTCCTTCAATTAGCTCATCTGCTCATTGAGCTGTGACAACCTACGTTACTCCAAAGATATGCCTTGCTGCAGCTAATGCCTTATTGCTGTTAACCTGTACCTTTAGAACAACACACAAAGCTAATGCTGTGG
Source organism: Crypturellus tataupa (assembly GCA_034781795.1). Classification (NCBI taxonomy): domain Eukaryota; kingdom Metazoa; phylum Chordata; class Aves; order Tinamiformes; family Tinamidae; genus Crypturellus; species Crypturellus tataupa. The sequence continues at coordinate 1,798,818 of JAWLRI010000843.1, read as the reverse complement.
AACAGCGATGCTGAGCACCTTGACCATTTTAGGGTAATCTCGTGGCTTGCACGCTGTGCTACAGCACTGTGATCCAGGTGACAACAAACACGGATTGGGTGGAGCGACATAGGGAGTTCATTGCCTTCTTGTGCGCTGTTGAAGTACAGTGCCCAGCTGCAGTGACACCAACAGGCGGCTTCCACAGCGCTCTGTGAAGAGCACAGCCCCGCGCAGCAGCCTTTGCCAGTCTGAGAGAGGGCAGGTGCAGGATGCAAGCAGGAGGAAATGCCATGGGCTGTGGATACTGACAGTAAAACATTGCTAAATTAAATAAGTATAGCAAGCATCAGGCACAAAAGGGACTAATACAAAAATACCTGCTTCAGTTGACAGTTTCATGCTTCTGAATTCTTTCTTGTGCTCAGATAGTGGTGATACTGTTTCGTTCTTTTAGTACCTTTAGTATCTAGGAATCCTATTTACGGACTTAGCTTTCACATTCTGATTGACTTAGCACAAAGCCAGAACAACAAAAAAAAATAAGCTCTTCTCCCAAGGAAGTTCTAATCTTATTATTCTTATGGGATGTAATCTCTGAAAACTGAGAAGAAACAGATATCAGAAGAAAGTGAGTGAAAATGTCACTTGAAAGTTTTACATTGTAGAGAAGCTTTTTTTTTTTTTTTGATAGAAAATAGGACTCAACAGTGACACAAAAGGAACAGAATTTCCCCAAATGTAAATCCACATACCTCTGTTTACATGGATATTAAAAATTACAAAGCGGAATAATTCAGTGCCAAAGATACATCTTTTGGTAGAAAGCAACAATCAACACACATTTAGTGTTTTAACTAAAAAATAGAAAAATAAACTGGTGACTGTGGAAATATGGAATTCCTTTTTTTTAAAATAATGGTCATAGGATTCTCTCACAAGATACAGTGGGGCTCTTCTGAATTTAACAAATATGTATCTGTCATGGAAAACAATACAAAACAAACAAAAAGATCATGATGATTATGAAGAAATGTGAGACACATAGGCCTGCCTAGCCAACTTCCCCACAAAAGTCAACCAGTATCTTGAATTGCAGCATACAGTTCATTATCTCTAATTTTTTGCTGTTTTATATAGGCTTTCCTACTTCATCTATCTATATGACAACTCTTTTCACAGTCTCACTTTTTTTTTCTCTCTCTTAGTGAACTGAGAGAACCATCAGTGAAAAATAAAATAGGCAACACTAAATGAAAGTAAAATATTCTTCAGACTTCATTACACAGACTTACTGGGTTGTTTGTGCTGGTGTGCCTGACTTTTGGGATTTGGGGACTGATGCCTTAATAAACTCCATGCGTATTTTTGACTGCTATTTTCCCTTTCCTCAGTTGCAAATATTGTGGGTTTCCTTAACAACAACAACAATAAACATTAAATAAAGACCAACAAAAACAGTTTTCAATTTTACAGAAGATAGATACAGCATAATTAAAATAATTAAAATTTGGTAACACTTGGATTCTGGGATTCAATTCTTTAAGGAACAGGGAATCTGAGGCAGTATCTCATGAGTCTAGTATCTCATTCCCAAAGGTTGTTTGTTCTCCTTGAAGAACAGCAGCCTGGGAGCAGGATGTGCCACATTTGCCTTCTGCTGACTTGGCCAGGCTGTGGCCATGCACTTTCGGGGCTCCCAGGAGTAGCATCCTGCAGTGCCGCACCGGCATGGGAAAGGCTCCTCTTGCATCCACGCCGCTGAGGTGCCACCTCCTGGGAGAAGCTCGGCATGTCCCCGGCTGCCTCGTACCTGCACCGCTCCTCCCCTTCTGAGCAGGCCAGAAGATACCAGATTTAATGTGACCCAGAGCGGTAAAGCAGAGGGGCAGATTTGTCTCTGAGGCTGTGCCCGCTCTCAGATGCTCCTCTCTGTGGCTGGTTTCCACCCCTGCACCTGGTGACTCGTAGCAGATTGCACCTCTCATCACCACTGGTACGTTCTGCTCCGAAGGGCTCTCTGCAACCCTCCCACAGACTGACACAAACCGCCTTGCTACTTGTGTGAAATTAGACACGACCAGTATATACAAATTTCTAAGCAACGGCTTCATGTTTTGAAATAAGCAAAAGAACATTACAGGCTATGCTAAACCTGCCCGCTGGGTAACTGAACTATCAGTTGAACATGGTAAGTCAGACTCCTGCAGACAGGCGTGTAACTGTCCAAACTGAGATCACTTTGCCCATAATCTCCAAGGGCAGCATTCCCAGAATCCTGCACGTTTGAATTATGTCTAATTACCAAACACAGCATAAATGTGAGCTGCAAGAGCTAGACAGGGATACAGACAGCGTGGTGGCACTTAACCAGGCCAACACCAGTACGTGTTAGCAATGAGGAGTGACCAGTGCTATACTAGTGCCAAAGATTTTATAAAATGTCATTAAGCTTTTTCAGGAGGAAAGGGGAGAGATGCGCATAATTTCAGGAAATAAAACTAACTCTTCTAAAGCTACACCTTGTTAAAAGAGTACATTTCTATGTGGAAAAGACAGGAAAATGTAGGAGTAGATATTTAAACCCTGATGAGCCCCAGGTGTGTGAGGTACCCAGTATGTCGGAATCTCTTTGATTGACTTTCTATCGGGTATCAGCTGTGGAAGGAGCAGCTGACTCAGTAATGCAGATGAGACACACAGGGTTCCACTTTTCTCCTAAATAGGGAGAGATGCCCTCTTCTAG